>CM035423.1:140370222-140447722 GCA_020310875.1 Ceratopteris richardii | reverse complement strand
ATCCTATCTATCATGCCAAGCCTAAAGATATATAAGTTCACTATCATTATGTCAGGGAAAAGATCATGAGTAAGGAGATACAACATTCATATGTATCTACACATCAACAATGTGTAGATATGATGACAAAAGCATTTGATGGAAGAAAATTGAATATGTTCAAATCAATTCTTGGATTATAGGAGATCATGAAGCAGTGAAGACTCAAGAATCTTAGGCTTGAGGGGGAGCTATTGGTATATTTTGAAAGCCTAAGTGCATTGCTAAAACCTTGGGACTACACATTCATTTAGCTCCTCACAAGAGATAACCACATATGAACACTTGCTTGTCAATCTGGTTGTATTCACTTTGGATAAATGTAAAAGCTAAGAGAATAAGGAATCTTGTGGATTTAGGAAATTCAAGCCATGACTTGTTTGGTAAAGAAATCCAATCAATTATGTTCCTAAAGTGTACGATCACTTTTAGGTGAGGGAAAATTCAAATTCAAACTCAAAATGTAAGTATAAATAGATATGCCTTCAGTCATGGGCTAAGTCAGCCATTCTGAGAGACATTGAGCTACTTTAGTGAGCATACATTGAGATCACAATACCTATAAGTATTCCACTACACTTCCCTTTTATCATGTGCTCGTTATCATATACATTTTGATACATTTCTTCAAGTACATCTCTGTGTACTATCTACTATTGCATCTTTTTCGTTACAATGATTTTGTGGAATAAATTTCTCTATGTGTACTCCCTTATTTGCATATCAATTCTCATCAAATTTGATTCAGAGGATCTCAAGATATGAAGCATAGAAGGTGATTGTGTATGCATACCTTCTAGATCCTAAAAAGTCGGGACGACCCCCCGACTTGTTAGACTTATTTTTCAATGTATGGTACAACTAAATTGATGAAATAGATTGCTTTAGTTAGCTATACACTTCAATTAGTTGTGTGCAAAAGAT
The DNA here is from genome assembly GCA_020310875.1 of Ceratopteris richardii. Classification (NCBI taxonomy): domain Eukaryota; kingdom Viridiplantae; phylum Streptophyta; class Polypodiopsida; order Polypodiales; family Pteridaceae; genus Ceratopteris; species Ceratopteris richardii. The sequence goes on along the minus strand of CM035423.1, from coordinate 140,446,759 downwards.
ATCTGGTCAATTGAAACCAGGTTGTGAGCTCTATCATAATACTGAGCACCTCTATTCCCAAAATAAAAGGTTTCTTCACATTTCTAGTATATGCAAGTTATCTATTTTGATGCAAACATTTAGGAATGATGCTCCAAAGGACCTAGTGGTTCCAAATGCATTATTGTGAAGCTAAAGGAATATCTTAAGCATCCTTGGAGTCAACTTGGTAGGTGTAGAGCAAGTTTTGTGCAACACCAGCTCATCTCTAGAACCTATCTCTCCATCATCTTGCACCCTTTTACTTACAATATTTGTTCACACAGTAAAGATAAACATAAATCACACCCTAGTCCATAGGTTTATTAGTGCAACCGAGTGCCTTACAGTCACTTACTATGACAAAGTCAGTAAGAGAAGGGTCAGGGAACATTGTAGTGAGAATGGAATTTCAAATGTGCTAATGTTCTCTGTAGTTACAAGGAAACTTCATCATGTGGTAGGGGATAAGAGGTTGGTTAATCCTTATGAGAAGCCCCAAAAGCTTATAATGAAGTTATACCAATTGTTCTCTAATGATGATGATTGGGTCTTGGACTTATTCTCTAGCATAGATATGCTAATTGATCTATTTGTTTTGAGGGACGGCACTCACATGTGCGCTCAAAATTTTCAAGCATTGCATAGCTATGGAGAAAGATGAAATGCATTAGAATGTGGATTAGTGGTCTAAATGAGTGTTCATACGAGGAACAAGAGTTTGGGAAAAAAAACATATTGCTGACACATAAATATTCTAGCTTGCCTCCAGCTATGCCACTATTGGCGGATGAGCCAGGAGACATGGCTGACCTTGAAGAGCTGATTCTAGAGCAAGAGAAGCCTATTGAGACTTCTCAAATTCCTAAAGAAGATGTTATGCATGAGGTCGAGCAGATGTAAGATCAAATTCTATTGTAGAAAATTAGTCCAACCTTGTAGCATGCTACACCATCCAGATGGAGATAGATAAACAAATGTTGTGAGTTGCTAGCAACAAAGATGCACCCCTTTCGTTCGTCACTTTGGGAAGTAAGGGCTTGTGAAACTTTCTTCTGCTCTGATACCATGTGTTGGGTTTTGGCACAACAGCAATGAGATATGGTGATAGATGCCACATACACAGAGATAGATAAGATGAATCTGATGAGGTAGAGAGAGATACACAGAGAGAGAAGACTCTCCCTCAATACAAGTATACACATAGATAGATAGATAGATAGATAGATAGATAGATAGATAGATAGATAGATAGATAGATAGATAGATAGATAGATAGATAGATAGATAGATAGATAGATAGATAGATAGATAGATAGATAGATAGATAGATAGATAGATGAATAGATAGATAGATAGATAGATAGATAGATAGATAGATAGATAGATAGATAGATAGATAGATAGATAGATAGATAGATAGATAGAAACATAGATAGATAGATAGATAGATAGATAGATAGATAGATAGATAGATAGATAGATAGATAGATAGATAGATAGATAGATAGATAGATAGATAGATAGATAGATAGATAGATAGATAGATAGATAGATAGAGAGATAGATAGATAGATAGATAGATAGATAGATAGATAGATAGATAGATAGATAGATAGATAGATAGATAGATAGATAGATAGATAGATAGATAGATAGGTAGATAGATAAATAGATAGATAGATAGATAGATAGATATATAGATAAATAGAAGTATATTGTTGTCTCTTAGATGATCAAGTCTATGCATTGCTTAGGTGTGAAGCATTGGTAGGCAGTTAAGTGCATCTTTCACTACTTGATGTACCCGGCTACTTGGATTGTTTTATGCCAAGGGGAGATCACTATTGTTAGATTTACATGCTTTTTCTCACTCTGACTAGGTTGGTTGCTATGACACTCATGTGTCCACTAATGGTTTTTGCTTCATGCTTGGTAGCTCATGCGTATCTTGGTTGAGAAAGAAGCAGCCTATTGTGGCCACTTCTAGTTGTGAGGCTGAGTATAGGGAAGCTTTCATAGTAACTATTGGGTGTGTGTGGCTTAGATGCCTTTTGGTTGATTTGGGTGTTGGTCACTCTTTTTCCACCACCATCTTTACTGATAGTTAGAGCACATTGGCATTTGTGAGGAACCCTGTGTTCCATGCTCACACAAAGCAGTGTGTTATCATTATGTCAAGGAGAGGTTCTCTTCTAGAGAGATCAGTTTGGCATATGTTCCCATAGAGGATAACATTGAAGATCTTTTCACAAAGGCTTTGCCTTAAGAGAAGTTTGAAGCTTTCTGTAAAGCTTTGGGCTTACTTCCTTTTGTGGATTGATTTCTTTCCACATAGCTTGACATTTCCTTATACATGAGTGCCAACTCCTTGTTCATCGCATCACTCCTAAGGGGCTTTTGTTGATATATTTTAGTAGTGATGTGTATGAACACACTTAGGACTGCTAGGGCACTTTTTTCCCTCTTTAGGAGGTTTTTTCCCTTGGCTTGTATATATGCCTATAACCTTAGCCTATTACTTATCTTTGTACATTGACTTGGTAATTTATTCAATATTTTGTTTGCTCCAAGCTTCTTCTTCTTCCTTGTGTTGTTTGCATGCTCTTGTAGACCTCAAACTCCAAAATCTTTTTACCATGAGCTTTTTAGCTTTTCTTGGAGAGAAGCCCAAGAATATTTCTTTTTTCCTTGTGTGAAAATAAGCAAAAAATTAGAAAATCTTTTCAAAAATATTGAAAGCGGTGCATGTAGATATAGTTATAAGTTCTCTGAGTTGTGAAAGAAACATGAGAAATGAAGTTTTTTGAGAAAAATGGTTTATTGAAAAATTTATTGAAGAAATTCATTTTATGATCATAATTGTAAATTTTATTGATTTGTGTATCTTCAAGGAGGAGCATTATAGAGAACCAATCAAAGCAAGATATTTAAAAAACTTTTGCAAAAAATTGAAGAACAACTATAATTTGGAAAACAAGATTCACTGTAGGAGATCATCATTCTCTACAAAGGGGAGATTAAATTGGGTAAGTAAGTGAAGAGGAAGCATAAACAAAGTGCAACCAAAGAAGTGAAGTAACCATCAAAAGGTAAATTGAATTTTTCACTAAAATTTTGACAATCATGATTCTTTGGGAAAACTATAGAAAGAAAAGAGATCAAGAAATTACACTCTTAAGTGAATGTGAGCGACAACAGAGAGCACAAAAGTGGGATTGTGAGCAGAGATGAAAAATAGTGAATCTTCAAGCACTCATTTGGCATACAAGCAAAGGTAATGACAATTTAACAATATTTCTATGAATTTTTCATCATTTGAAGTGGATGCAAGATAGGAAAATGAGAAATTGAGAAATTTGGACAATAGAAAATTATATTTTTTAAAATATAATTTTCTATTGTCCAAATCATTTTTTTCAAAATTTTCTTTATTGCCTGAGTGAAGAATAGAAAGATGCATACTGTGAGAGAGAAAAAAACATTAAAACAAGCAAATTATTTTTTGCATGGACACTAATACAAAATCATATTTTTGCAAAAAAAAACATGAATTTCAAAAATATGATTTTCTATAGACAATTGCATTTAAAAACCATGATTCTAAGCACTTACGATTGTGATAAAAAATAGAACTTTGACAAAAAATCATGATTGTGAGGAAATTGAATCTCACGATTTTGTCCTACACAATCGTCAAAAACATGATTGTGTAAAAACATGATTATGAGACAAAAACAAGGTTTTGAAGAGAAAACATGATTTTGAGCGAAAGATGGGAATCACAATTTTCTCCTCATAGAGAATCGCAATTTCTTGCACAAAATTGTGATTTCTTGGAAAATAACAATTGTCTTATGAGTCATGTTTTGAGAGATAGTAGTGCTTTTGAGTTAGAAAATATGATTCTCATCAAAGAATCTTGATTTTGAGAGAATCATGATTTTCATATGAAAAACACAATTTTTACCTCAGAGTCATGATTTCCAAAATAAACCACAAAAACATGATTTTTTGAAATTCTTTGGAATTTTCCATCACATAAAAATACCATAAAACTTTGAAAGACATAAAATAAAAAACATATATACAAGTCAACTGAAAACAAATAATCGTTACTCGCAGCGATCCTGTGGACATAATCGTGATTTTTTCAATTAAAGTAAATCCAAAAAAAAACTCAAGTGGAAGTCAAAAATATGTGATTATCCTATTTTGAGAGGTGCCATAGAGTGTTAAATTGATTGAAAGTAGAGAAGAAAACCAAAACCCTAGTTTTTAAAAATCAAAGAAAAATTAGGATTTTAATATGAAGAATCCCTAATTTAATGAGATTGAGATCAAGATTACTCACCACACTCTTAGACAAAGGAAACATCTTGCACAAAAAGAGAATATTTGGAAAGAGCAAAACACACACATTTCTGGAATAAACATGGAGGATCATAATGGAGACCTAAGGACTTCTAACCAAGGGGATTATAGAAATATCCTAAAGTATCCGCATACAAATAGGTTTGGAGCCTATGTTTACCAAGATGGACTGCATAAGGAACTCGTTAGATTGAGGAACTTAGAAATTCCTTTAAACTTGATGCTTGTGGCTCAGTTTAAGGATGGAAAATAGGAGGTGTATGTGTTCACTAATAACTCTGATGAAACTAATGACCTAGATCAATGTTCTTAAAAAAAAACTTGAGATCAAAACCTAGAATCTCAAGATAATCAAATAGGCAATAGACATCATACACCAGTAAAGCTGCCAAGGGAAAGAAGATATCAGACTTCACCTAATCCTTCCTTGAGAGAGGAAGAAGTAAAAGATGAATTCCCAATAAGAAGGAGGAATGATTGGCATAATCAAGGTAGGAGACTTAGACCATCACAAGTAGCTAAATGCATGAAAAATCAATATGATGGATCTAGTGATCTCTGTTGATATATTGAGGTAGTGATGTGTGTGAACACACTAGGACCACCGAGGCACTTGTTTCCCTCTTTAGGAGGTTTTTTCCCTTGGCTTGTATATATGCCTATTGCCCTAATGTATTGTACATTCTAGTGGTAATACATTCAGTATTGTGTGTTTTGCTCCAAGCTTCTTCTTCTTCCATGTGATGTTCACATGCTTCCGTAGACCTCAAACTCCAATGATTGGTATCAGAGAAAGTAGATGCTTCATCGAGGGTGTCGTTGACACCCCTTCGATCATTGTCTCAAAATCACACGAAATTCGATAAGCATACTCAAGGTGATTAGGAATCAAAATTGCTACTCCTGTGGAGATAGGTTTATCATTGAGTCTTCATGATGCTGGAGATGCATTAAATGCTATTCTCTATCAACAAGGTGTTGGATGCTTGATTTACTTATGCATTACTCCACCAGATATTCAATTTTCTATCTCACAGATGAGCAAGTTTATGCATTGCCTAGGTGTCAAGCATTGGCAGGCAGTTAAGCGCATCTTTTGCTACTTGAGTAGTAAACGACTACCTCAATTGTTTTATCCCAAGGGGGGATCACTATTGCCTGATTTACATGCTATTTCTAACTCTGACTGGGTTGGTTGCTATGACAGTTGTGTGTCCACTAGTGGCTTTTGCTTCATGCTTGGTAGCTCATGTATATCTTGGTTGAGAAAGAAGCAGCCTACTATGGCCACTTCCAGTTGTGAGACTGGTATAGGACAGCCTTCACAACGATTGTTGAGTGTGTGTGGCTGAGATGCATTATGGCTAATTTGGATGTTGGCCAGTCTTCTGCCACCACCATCTTCACTAACAGTGAGAGCCCATTGGCAGTTGCAAGGAACCCTGTGTTCCATGCTCACACTAAGCACATTGAGGTGCACTATCATTATGTCAAAGAGATTTTCTCTTCTGGAGAGATCAGCTTGGCATATGTGCCCACACAAGAGAACATTGTAGACCTTTTCATGAAGGCTCTGCCAAGGGACAGGTTTGAAGCTTTCCGCAAAGATTTAGGCTTACTTCCTTTTGTTTATTGATTCCACCTAGCTTGGCACTTCCTTATACATGAGTGCCATCTCCTTGTTCATCCCATCACTCCCAGGGGGGATTTGTTGAAATATTTAGGTAGTGATATGTGTGAACACACTAGGACCATCGGGCCACTTTTTTCCCTCTTTAGGAGGTTTTTTGCCCCGGATTGTATTTATGCCTAATGCCCTAATGTATTACTTATCTTTGTACATTCTAGTGGTAATACATTTAGTATTGTGTGTTGTGCTGCAAGCTTCTTCTTCTTCCTTGTGTTGTTCATGTGCTTCCGGAGACCTCAAACTCCAAGAATCCTTATGATCATGTACATGCATAAAAACAACTCTTAGGAGGAGAGGAAGTAGTTGAATACACTACTCAATTCAAGGCTTTTGGATTAACTCTGACAAGACTTGACTTGTCATGGTTTTAACTATTAAGAAGGGAAATGTTTGCAAATACTGAGAGATTTTCTAAAGAATTTATAGGATAATTCTCTAAAACTGGGATCAAATATCACATTACAACAATCATCCATACCTTTGAACAAAATCCTAAAGAGAGTGTGAGAATAGTTGCAAGGATATTTAAGCAATATTTGGATAGATACCCAAAGGATGAAAAACCATCCATGCAAAAAAGACTATTCTTATTCATTGAAGGATTAAGTGATTCTCAATTGAGAACCATGGTGTATGACAAAAGATGTACAGAATTAGACTCTCGCATAAAAGAAGAAATTGACTTAGAAGATAATAAAGAATATGATTTTCTAATATACGATCAATGACAAGTTAGTGGATAGGGAAAAATTCCTCCCATATGAGAGTTGTCTCAAGCCATAACAAAAGCTTTAGGTGTTGCTATCAAAACAAATGTAGTTAATCCCAAGATAACATAGACAAGTAAATGTTGTGTGTGGAGAAGATCATCCAACCCATATGTGCAATTACCAAAAACCTTCTCATCTTCAAGACAAATGAGCATTGAAATATTGTATCGTAGAGAAGAAATAGAGAAATCATACTAGGTATGAATGTTTCTATAACAAACCACCAATAAGAGAGAAGAAATATAAAACTATACTAATACAACCTAGAGAAAGGGAATTCTCATATCAATATAGACTAGTGCAAGGACAACAACCACATATACCCACTAATTTAGTTCTATTAAACTACATACTAGTAGAAAAAAATTTGGAAAGATCCTTAGTGTTGACCAAGGAACATTCTGATGGTTATAATAGTCATTCTGAGGATCACTCAAGCGATACAAATCGGGACTATGTATATAACAAAGAGCCAAATTTACAAGCCTTAGATTTGGGAAATGGAAAGGTGGAAATGGATGTAGCAACATTCATGTACATAACTAATAATTGTATTGCAAATCCAAAACTGCAATTTAAGATTTTTCAAAATTTGAATTGTTATAGGTGTGGTGGAGAACATTTTGTGAGAGATTTTCCTCAGCCTCATACTTTCATATGGATGGATCATATTGCAAGGAGTGTGGGAGACAACACCTGATTAAGGAGTGTCCAAAGAACCCAAATAGGAAAAATTCAAATAATCAAGTACCTTTGAAGACAATATATATTGTATCAACTTTCGGTAGTGATCAAGAGGAGAAAACACTTATACAAGTTGTAACTAGAGCCAAAGCCAAACTTCAAAACCTGAAAACTGATGAACAAGAGGGAGAGAAAATATAGATGTGAAAAAAAACTCATAAAAATAATTTATCGTGGAAAGAAAAAAGAGAAAAAGAAAATCAAATGGTAAAAGGAGGTAGAGAAGTTGGAGAAAACTTTATAGGATAATATTTAAAAGAAATCAAAATGAGAAGCCAATGAAATGCCAACAAAAATAGAAGAGTGTAATTCAACAAAAGATTATTCAAGATAGTTAGACTAGAGCTAATAAGGCCAAAATAAAAGAACCTATACAAATTATCAACATAAGGTATATTCAATGCCAGAACAACAAGTAGAAAGAATGCATTTGTGTAGGAAAATCATTGACATGACAAAAAAATTGTTAGAAAAGGAGCCTTTAGAAATTAATCCAAAACCCTAGAAAATGTGCATGAGGGAGTATGGAAAGAAGTGATTGAGAGAAAATTGGAGTTGTCAAAGGATTATAATCTTCCATAAAATGAAACCAAAGAAGATAATGAACAAACAGGTGGCCAAGATACACATCTCCACCTCCTTAATGTCAATCCGCGAAAGAGATAGGAGTGATATGAAGATTGTGAATGCATGAAATAGTGAAAGTGAAGGTGAGAAGCATGAAAATGCACACACACATACACACACACACACACACACACACAAGGAAGAGACTGTTTTGAACATTTGTTTTATGTAGGGTACAAGTTTCAAATTATGTAAATACCTTTGGGAAGTCTTCAAATACTTCAAGAAGGCTCATATTATTCATAAAATATAGCCAAAATACCACGTGAGTTCTAGAACATGGTGAGTCCAATTAGTGAGTCACAAGGGAGCTACAGTGGTGTCCTAGTGGAAGGTCGATGTGGCTAGTTCTCAAAGTCCATCAATACTTTGCTTATTTGAGCACTTGAGTCATGTAATACCTCCACCCAAGTGTCTACCACAAATTTAGATGTATTAGGAAGGTTTTAGATTAGTTCCCCATGCTATAAAAAGAGGATAGAAGTCATGATCTTGTGGGAAGTCCAAGAGAGTTATATGTGTATCTCTACGTTGTTGTAGTTTTGTATGCAGAGATTGGAGAGCTTGTATCTCCCTCATTATATATCTAACTTACATGTTTGATAGCTCATTTGAAAGCTCTTACTGTCTACTTTCATAGTGTCAATTTCATAATCATTGGATTTGTGAGCTCAGAGCAGTACTCTTTGCAAGTAGTGTGTGTTCTCAGGTTTCACCCCTGTTGAAGGTCTCCATTAAACCTCAAACTTACAGAGGTCATATCTCCTTGTGTATTTATCCAAATTGAGTGTTCTTTGGCTCATTGGAAAGCTCTTGGTCTCTAGTATATGTGATTAAAATAGTTTTTAAAAATTCTAAGCTAGTAGAGAATAGTAAGCTCTGCAAGCATGACTAGTTTTTTGTGATGAAGTTTATGAGAAGGTCAACTTGTTCTCCAGCTATATTTTGGAGGTCAATAAACTCCAACAAAGACAAGCGAGACACAACGGAAAGTAGAAAGTAGAATCTTTTGCTCAATAACACTAATACAAGCTCAATCTAGCTCTAATCTCTCCTCAACTCATACAAGCTAACCTAAAAAATGAGCTCTCTAGCTCTTTTTATAGTTTCTAGACTAGTCTTGGCTAGTTTCACATCTAGTGACTGGTGTAGTTAAAAAATAGGTTTTCCGGGTCATTTGGAGGCTAAATGAGATCTAAAAATAACCAAAATTGGTATGGTCGTTCTACATAAGCTCCTCAAGCTCGAGGACTCCTCGGGTTGCACAAAATGGAGCTACTAAATGCAAAATTGGGTGTTTTATAATACATATATTACAAAAGTGATGAAAATCACTATTTGGAGTTTTGAAGAAGTAATATCAAGTATATTTCTTTGAAAAATATGACTATCTGGCCCCCTGCAACTCTTTGCGATCCACCTCTACATACTTCCTCTGTGTTGATGCCTATGGCTGCTGCCAACAAGTTCTATAGCTTCCATTGTGGTGGTGGTTTCAATGATGGTATGTAAATAAGTCGTTGAAGGAGGGGATGGAGGTTGCTGAAGTGGAAGTGGAGATGTTTGAACAAATGTTTCCACTATCAGATTGATATTCATTGTTGGGGTAGCCTCTTGCACTGTGGTTGCTTCATGTTCAGATATAAGGATTTGGATATTTTTTCCTATTCGTTCTCTAGTCTCCACACTCCTTTGATCGTAGCAAGGAGTGTGTTTTTGTAGCATGGTGTAAACTACTTCAGTGGCTTCCAATGATTCGGTCAAAATTTGGAGTTTTTTATAAAGTGTGGGTCCACTCCTTCCTCAATGAGAATCTAACAATTAATGCTCTACATGTATTGAAGAAGAGGCAGAGTCTTTCTTGCACACTCATGATAATTTCATAAAAACTTTGTAATTGTGTAGCGTAAGCAAGGGCTCTTAGAGCTTCCCCTTGCTGTTCATCATGCTGCTCTTCCTCATCCTCTTCATCTTTGTCTTCATCTTCTCCAGTCAGCTCTTGTTGTCCTTCTTCTTCATGTGGGTGTTGTTGTTCACCTTCTTTTTCTTCTCTCTACTGAAGATTGACGTCCTAAAGGATTTTTTCAAAATCTACATGATTGAGCTCTTTCAAGAGAACTTCTCCAAGGAATTCTAGATCCAATGGCACTCATGGGAAAATCAAGATTTATCCATCTCTGCTTCACCTTGGTATCTTGAATGTAAAGGGCCTGACCACTCTTTGTGATGCTAGAGATACGTCTAGGGTCAAGGTGGCACAGTGTGAATGCAAGTGGTTTTTAGGGGTTATTCACTTCCCTATATGCATACTTTGGATGTGCAATCTACTCAAAATGCATGTATACTTTGCAAGGGAATTTTTACATGGTTGGTTCAAGGGGTTTAGTACAAAGTTTGACTTTCCAAACAACAATTATGGGGTTATGAATCTTAAAATTTGTGACTTTTAGAGATATATGAGACAATTCTACCTAGATTTGGGGTTTTTTTAAGTACCCATTTGGAAGTAAACCTAAGTAGAATTCAGTGTGCAGATGTAGTGATCATGGATGCCCTTTGTGAGGTGTGTGAAGTGAATGTTTGTGAGTATTGATTCTATCCTATGAGCCTATGTGTAAATAATTGAGCACCTAAGCAGGTCTTGGGCACCGAGATTTGTTGTGCATTTTGTTCTACCTTCATCAATCAGTTTGGTATCCAAATAGAAATAAGTCATTGAGGTTGGATCCTATAGCCTTCAGCTTTGGTTTTCTTTGACTGCATCAATTGTACTTGATGTACTAGTGGTTCTAATGAGGGAGCGGAGGATTGCTCACTCTTGCAGTCCAAATTTGCTTCACTCTAGTTGTCACCTTGTTTTGAACTGGTTTGCGATCATGGGACTTGGTTATTTGCTTCACATGCTTCATTGGTTCCTTTACATGCTTAATTGTAGCTACCTTGGGAAAATAAGGGAGTTCCACCTTGTATTTGACCCCTTGATTGAGATTTGCATCCATCTGCATCACATAGATTTGCACAAGAACATCATCTTTATCATCATGTGTGCTCCTAGAAGGACTGGGAGTTGGTGCCTTTCCTAATTCCTTGAGTGTTTGATTAGCTAGTTGAATTGTGGTCCTTTGTTGGTTCACCCAAACCTGAAGAAGTCCACTTCTTACGTTTAAAATCATCACATGGTCATAGATCCAATCTTGGCCTAAGACAAGAGGTTTTGTAAGGCCTCATCTTGACACACTAGTACTTTAATTGTCATCTAGACCTCTTGCATGAGGATGGGAAGATCCACCTCGCCGAGGCAAGGGGTTTCCACTCCTCCCACTCATATGAGATAAGCTTCAATAGGATGGATGTTCAATTGCAAGTTTTGATAGTAGGAGAATCCAACTGCACTAGTGGCCACACTTGAGTCAATCGAGGCTTTTACAGTCCTTGCATTCTTTCATTGTCGTATTTCAAATGTTACATAAGGACACCTATCTATGATTTCATGATGGGTTCCACTCATTGTTTGGCACATAGCCACATGATATCTTGGTGCCTCATAAATGTCTTGCTTGGCTTGATCTCTACCTTGTCTTCTTAACTTCATGCATCAAATGCATTCTAGAGCTTCTACCTATGCCTCTTGTCTAATCCATTTTTCTTCTTCTTTGCATTTTTTGATTGTGTTAAGTCGATTTAGCATTTCCTCTATGAGGGGTTCTTGATATAACTTGACTCTGCATCCATTGATATAACTAGGTAGGATCTCACCTTCTAGAGTGGTTAACTGGATAGCTCCACTTGTTGATATTCTTTTAATCATTATTGGTCCATAGCCACACCTCCAATTTCCTTGTATGTTGTTTTAGTGTATATACCAAGAAAAAATCTCTTGCTTTTAATCCCTTATCTTTTATATCTGCATTAAAGTAGGCCTTTTGTCTTTTCTTTGTTGCATAAATCTCAGTGGCTGCTCTCGATCTAGTTTCTCTTGGTTGTAATTCTAAGTTGAACATTCTAGACAATAGTTTGTGACCCATCCATTGATGCTCTTGTGCCACTTTCAAAGTGGGTATCAAAAAATATAGTGGCAATACTACAATCTGGCCAAATATCATCTCAAAGGGTGTGGCTTGGAGTATTGTTTTATAGGCAACTGTGTATGCCTAAACAACATGATGTGATTGTTTATCCCAAGTAGAATGTTTATCATTCACCAACTTTGTCAGCACAGTGCATAAGATCTTATTTTTTCTTTCTGCTTATCCGTTAGCTTATGGGTGGTATAGGGCTGATATCTTGTGAATGACCATGAATTTTCGTAGCAAGTATTGAATGACCTCATTCAACATATGGGTACCATGGTTGCCGATCAATTCTATTGGCAAACCATACCTTGTAAACACATTCTTAAAGAGAAACTTGGTAGTAATTTGCACATCATTCTTCTTAGTGGCTTTCACTTCTACTCATTTGGTTAGATAATATGTGGCAAGAATAATGTATCCGACATGTGAACTCTTAGCTAGGGGATTGATAGGACCAACAAATTCTATTCCCCACTTAGAAAATGCATGTCCTCCCATCATGTGTCTCAATGGCATCTTGTCATTATGCATCAGATATGGATTTGATTGACAAATGTCACACCTCTTCACATAGGTATGTGCATCCATGTGGAGTTTTGGCCACCAAAGGCCTACAAATAGTATAGCTTTGATCACGGAGTCTGGCCCAAAATGTCCTCTTGCTCCACCCTGGTGGGAAAATTCTAGGATCTTTAGATATTCACTCTTATGGATATATAGTCTTAGGTATCCATCTCTTCCACGTCAGTATAAGTTATCTCCAATAAGTGCATAGTCTAGGGCTTCCTACTCTAAACTCTTTTTTCTAGCCAATGTCATCTCTTGAGGGAATGTTTTTGTCATAAAAAAAATTACCAAAGGTTCGCTCCAATCTAGTACCAAAGATACTTGATATAGAGTGGCATGTTCCAATGGCGGTTTCATACTAGATTGGGCACTCCTTGCACATCTTATGGACATCTACTTCCATGGTTGGTTAGTATACACCCAATCTTTGCAAGTCTTTAAAATTTGATGCTTAGAATGATGTTGCTGCAATGCAGTTACGTGTGCTATTTGCAACCAATTCACATGCTCGTCTTCATCCACACAGCAAGGCAATATGCCTTGATCGGCGTGTTTATACACATTGCCTGCCACTATGTGATATTTTCTAAGACCTCACTACTTCTTTACCTTTGGTTTTCAGTATAGGATGTTTAGGTCCAAAGGTTAGTATAGGCACCATAGTTTTGGCCCAATTAAGCACTACTTCTTGATTGAAAAAGTAAGCATCAAGAAGTTCGTTTGACACTCCTTGAGGGGAATATATTGAAGTTAGTCTAGAAAGGTGATCCACTCAAAGGTGGGTTTTACCTTTCCTAACCACAACTTCAAAGTCATGTTCCATTATTATGAGGAACCATCTTACTAATCTACCCATATTGCAAAGTTTGTTCACTAGATATAGTAGCACTTGATGGTCTGTAAAACATTTAAACTTATTTTCAAGCAAATAATGTCTAAAATTTTTAACCGCATACACCATGCCTAATCCTTTTCATTTAGTTGTGGTATAATTTTATTCAGCCACAACTGCCAACTTGTGTAAGCTGTTGGAAGATCAATGTTACCTTCACATGTAGGTTGTGCTAGGACACACCCAATAGCATAATTGGATGCATCCACCTGGACATGGAAAGGTTTACTCTAATCAGGTGTAGTCAAGATGGGTGCTAAACACAATCATCATTTGAGATCATTGAAAGAGTTCTCACATTTTTTCATCCACTTGAGATTACTCAAAAGGTTGTATAGAGGCTTTGCAATGATTGCATACATGTGGATGAATTGTGGATAATAACCACAATGCCCCATTAAAGATTGTACGTCCTTAACATTCTTTGGCCTAGGTAACTCACCAATGGCTCTAACTTTGTCCTCATCCATTGATATACCATTTCTTGATACTATGTGTACTAGGATCTTTCCTTGCCTGACCATAAAGACACTTTTTTTTTGGGTTCAAGCAAACTTGATATTCTCTACACTTTTCAAAGATTAGTTTCAACTCAAGGATGTTTGCTTACTTAATGTTGGAATGAGCACATAAATCATCAACATGAACACTCTAGATTCTTTTGCAATAACTCTTTGAACACGTTGCACATCAGCCTTTAAAATGTAGTAGGAGCATTGGTGAGCCCAAAATACATCACATGAAATGCAAATATGCCACACTTTGTGGCAAAATGCATCTTATGTTGGTCTTCAGGGGCTATAGCTACTTGATTGTAGCTTGAAAATCCATCAAGCAAGCTATAGACTTCCTTGCCTGCTACACATTCCAATAAGTGCTATGTGAAGGGAACCGAAAAACTATCTTTGATGGTAGCTGCATTAACCTTTTTCAAGTTAATGCACACTCATAGTTTTCCATTCTTTTTGGGCACTACTATGATGGGGGATACCCATTCAGTATGCACAATTTTGTAGATAAATCCAGCTTCCATTAATCAATCTATCTCTTCTTTGATCTTTGCTGCATAATTATCATTATATGTGTATGGTTTCTACTTAATGGGTTTGTCATCTAAGGACATGGGTATTCTATGTGAATGAAAATCTAGTTCAAGTCCTTGTAACTCCATGCAAACACATCTCTATACTCTCTTAACGATGCTATCAACTCTTTTTCTTCTTCTTCATCCAGGTCATGTCCTATGTACATACATCGTTCTTCCTCCTCTTCTATGGTCAAAACAATTTTCTTAGTCTTTTCTTTGTTGTCATATGCCACTCATGTGATGTCATATGCCACTCCTATGAGTGCTTTTCTATTAGGCATCCTGATCATGACCTTTGAATCTTTTATTTCATATTTCTTGAACTTCTCTTGAACTTCAAAGAGGGTCTCTTCCTCTATTGGCTTAGGGTTAGGTTTCTCTCCTTTCTTCTTTTTTATCACCCTCATACCAATTTTCATTCTAAGGTTCAGGTGTAGGTAAAAGTCTTGATCCTAAGAAGTTCTTCTATACTTTTCACTGCACAAAGGAGAGGAATTCTCCAACAGCTCCAAGATGCCAAAATATATGTGAAGAGGTGTGATATTTTCTAGAGAAGTAAAAATCCAATTAGAAGAGATGACATGCCTTTGAAACCCTTAATGTTAGCTAAGGCCTTTCATAAATGGGGATTGGATTTTATTGGACCTGTACATCCACCAACTAAAAGATCTCATGAAAAATATATTAAAGTGACAATGGATGATTTAACAAAATGGGCAAAAGTCACTACTAAGAATGATGCTCAAAAAACTTCTAAATTTCTATTTGGGAATGTAATAACTAGATTTGGATTATCAATTAAATTGATAAGTGATAGGGGAACTCATTTCCAAAGTCAAGTTATAAAGACCTTCGTTGAACAATTCATGATAACTCATAGGAAATCAGCTCCTTATCATCCCTCCGCCAATGGATTAGCTTAAAGGACCAACAATGTTTTGTGTATTGTGTTTTCTAAACTAGTAAACACAAAAAGAACAGATTGGGATATTCAATTGTATCATGTCCTTTTGGCATATAGAGTAGCATATAAAAAATCAATAGGAATTACTCCATTTTTTAATCTAGTATATGAATTGAATGATGTCTTGCCAATGGAATTTCTAATACCTACTTTAAAGCTAGGAAATCAATTGACTTGGACATGACATGAATTATCTAACTGAATTTTAGAGTTAGAACAACTTGGAGCATCAAGATTATAGGTTGTCATGAGTATTTATGTAGATAAGAAAAGAAAGAAAGCTTATTACGATATGCATATAAAATATAAATATTTTCAAAAAGGTGATTTGGTTCTAGCATATGCACTTAAGGAACATAATAAAAAACTAGAAAAAATCATTCATGGACTGTCTATTCTACATAGATTAGTCATAGTGGAGCTATACAACTTGCAAACATGGACGTGGAAGTTATGCCAAACTATGTAAGTGGATGCCAAATTAAAAGATACTTGGAACCTTTGACAGTGGAGATGTGGAGAAAAACAACAGTCACAAAGAACAAAAGAACAAGAAATAAGAATAAGACAAGAAGCTCAAGAAGAGGCAAAGGAAAGAATCAAAAGATAGAGAGAAATGAGAAATATTTTGATTTGTAAGGTTGATCAGAGAAAATTAAGTGATCATTTAATAGTGGTGGAAATGTAATACCAAGGAACAAAGTGTTGGTAGTAGTCAAAGCACCCAAGGACTCACAAGACAAGGAAGCCAAAGAAGGGAGCCGGCGCGGAGAGAAGGCACAAGTAGACAAAGTAGTCAACGAAGATCTGGCAAGTAGGACATTCAAATTTTTCCAAATCAACACCCTCATAACAGTGATTCTCATCACTAAAAATCATTGTAAATACCATTTCATCTTTTTGTAACTCCATTTTGTGCAAGCCGAGGAGTCCTCGAGCTTGAGGAGTATTAGAAGTATCATCATACCAATTTTCATGATTTTTAGACTTCGTTTGAGCCCTCAAATAGGTCCTAGAACCTAATTTTTAATTAGGCCGGACACTAGGTCTGGACAGGGCCAAAAGCTAGTCAAAAACTATAAATAGAGCTAGAGAGCTCATTTTTGAGGTTGGATTGTGGTAGAATTGAACTTGTAAGAGCACTTTTGAGTAATCTAAAAGAATTCCATTGTCTCTCTCTTTGTTCTTGTCTTGTGTGCGTGTGTGTGTATGTGTGCGCATGTTGTGTGCTTCTCACTCACACATTTGTGCCTTCACTTGCTCGAGGTCTTCATACCATCCTCATGTCTTCCCGGATTGACATTAAAGGAGGTGCTACTCATCACTGAGCTACACAAAGATTAGGGTTTTATTAGATACAGGAGCTCAAGTGAAACTAATTAGTTCTAAATTGTTGGGTCAACTTGAAGAAAGATAATTATGCAAAAATACAATGATTAAGGCAATAAATGGAAAAAGTCTTTCTTCTTTATCAATTGTAAAAATTGAATTGACACTAGGAGAGGAAAATACTTTAGTAGAGTGTGAGGAATGGTGTGAAGAATTAATGCCTAAAATCTTAATCCTAGGGCAAGATTGGATAAGTCAAAACAAAGTGTCTCTAGATTTCAAAAGAAAACTATTGAGATTAAAAGTGGAAGGAAAATATATGAGGATGCTCTTTGTGAGTGGTGTTATGCAGGATCTTCAAACAGACATACACAAAGCAGAGATGGAAATGCTCAATTTTTTATGAGGAACTTTCACAAAGAACAAGAAGCACTAATGCAAAAAAGAAAATGAAGAAGAATAATTGCAGGATTCAGAAGGGCAAAACACATAGAGAACAAAATCATAGATACCACAAACATGAGAAAATTACACAAAAGGTTAAAAAAATTAGAAACCTAAAATGCATGAAGAAAAAAATAAAGATAGAAGAATAACCAGAAGGCAAGCAATTCAAAAGTCAAATAAAAAAAAATAAGAAGCCAGAGTACGATATTCACATTCAAATACATATATATACACGAATAAAAAACAATAGTATAGAAGCCTCAACAATAGAAAATAAATTAAGTGAAGCATTTAAGATCTTAATTATGCACCATTTTGATAATTACATATCCAAAATAAGCATAAATAGGGCTACATTACAAAGCCATGCATTCACTAGTTACGAGATTTTTGTTACCACAAGCACTCAAAGAAGCTCTTTTAATATGTGGAGATGAGATAGGAGGGGAAGAAAAGCATAGAATCCTACTTATTAATATTGGAAACTACTAAAAAGTATACATAAAAAATATAAAAAATAAAAGAGAAAAAGAACAAAAGAAAAAAATAGAAAAATTATATTTGTATTTGTGTGATTTTATTGGACACAAAGCAAGGTGTAGGAAGGATGTGTGACTTTATTTGGAATTTATTTCAATTTTTATTCTTATTTTTTATCTTTTTCCAATTGCATAATTAGAGGAAAAACCTTGCTTATTTGTGATGATTGTGTTGATCAAATTGTCTAAGTGCAGTGATGAAAATATGTGATGAGTACTGTACTATGAATTTTTTCTTCTTCTTCTTGTGGTCCCTTTTTTTTTTGGAGTCTCACCAATTTTTGTGGAGTGTTGTTTCGAAATTGTTCACAAGAAAATATCTAAGGTACTTCCAATAGCCAAATTGGAGGTGGATTCAATGTCTTTGTTGAGAGGACACTGGTTCCTAGATAGTAAAGCCACAAAGCACGTGATGAAATTAGAATATCATGAGGAATAGCTACCAAACCCAAAAAAAAAGGAAAAGAATTGAAATATTATATCAAGATAGTGGGCAAGCATATTTTTACAATAGAAAAAGGGAAATTCAAGTGCACCATGCTATGCCAAGAGTTATATAGATTTCAAAGGTCTCATATGGTGTACAAGAGGTGGAAAGCTGCTTGATTCGTACCCATTCCATGCCCATTTGTAGAGTTTGAAGAGCTTACTCCATAACTCTATCATTCTACTCCCATTGTGCAAGTGCTCATTGTCAATGAGGTTATAATTGTATGTGAATCTATACATTCATCATTTACTTCTTCTCTTATTTGTTCTCTCCTATACTCACTCAGAAGATAAACTTCAAAAGCTCATATCTCGAACTGTACATACCATTTTTTCAGAGTTTTAAAGTGCATTGGATATCTCTATACATTTAGTTTATGTTCATTTCATGTCCATTGGATTTACCATTCGTGAGAAATCTACATTTTGCTACTCACTAGTCTATCTCTAGAGAGCCTGAAAATGGTGAGAGTGTTCCAAATTTTGCTAAAACTTTTTCTCAGAGCTCAGTTGATGAATTGAAGTGTATTAACTTGTATTGTGAATCTTGCTAAGTCTATTTTCTATTTCCAAAAGGAAGTTTTATAATTCCTACCAGGTTGAGAACACTGTTCATTTTTTCTAGCTAGTGTATGTACCAAAATAGCAAGTTTTGGGAGCTAATCACTTTGCAACTAGTGTGTCTTGACTCAAACTTTTGAGATACTTGTTCCAAAGCACTTGGGTGATTTTTTTGTGGATTTAGGAATCTCAAAGGGTCTACTAACCAACTTTGAAGTCTCAATTGGCTGGTCTGAAGCGGGTTGTAGCAGCACCAACTCATCTTCAGATTGCATCCACCATCTCTCTCCACAGTGGTATGAGAGCATAGTCAATCAACATGGGAGCTGGATTTCCATAAACAATTGACAAATTGGATAGAAACAACTACCTTGCATGGTCTCTAAGGATGGAGGATTATCTTCAAGGGAGGAATCTATTTGGATGCACATCTGGAGATAAAGCTATGCCAACCATGAGGAACAAAGGGCAACCATCACATGAAGAAGAGGAAAGACTTTCAAATTGGTGTTCAAAGGATGCACTTGCAAGGTCCTATATTCTAAACTCAATTTTTTATTTTGTTTTACCTCATTTCAAGGGATGCAAGACATCAAGAGAGACTTGGAATGCACTTGCTTCTTTCTTCTCCATCCAACAATTGTGGATGGAGTTCACAACAATGAAGAAAAGCCCCAAGCAAAGTGTGATTGATTATGTCACAAAGATGAAGGAGATTTCAGATCAACTTGGAAGCATTGGAGAGGTAATTGAAGAGGAACAAATCATTAGACAAATCATAAATGGAATAAAAGCAGATGACAAGTGGGAGTCCTTCACACAAGCCATGGATTTGTACAGGATATGCATGTACCGACCTCAACACACTCATGGGCCAACTCTTCACTCATGAAGCAAAGATTAGCAAAGGTGGAGAATCCTCAAGAGGTAATAAAACTTTTTCCTTATATTTTGATAAAGCTTAGATCAAGGACAAGTCAAAGAATAAGAAGAATGAAGATGAAGGTAGCTCTTTCCAAGCAAACTTTGCAGGTAGAGGAAGAGCTAGAGGAAGAGGCAGAGGTGGAAAGCAAGGCAGGGGGAGATTCCAATCATCTCAACCTTGCAATATATGTGGCTTATCTAATCATACTACTGAAGAATGTTTCAGGAACCCGAGGAACTCAAGAGGAAGAGGATTCAATAGAGGTGGCTATGGATCAAATAGAGGAAGATACAATGGAGGCTACTACAATAACAATCACAACAACAATTACAACAACAACTATCAAAGTGGCCATAGAGGAAGAAGAGATTACAATAACTATGCAAAGGGCCAATGCCAAGAAGATTCATTATTGATTATGAATCTATCAGTGAATAAGGCTAAGGATGATGATCACATCTTTTACATTGATTCGGGATGCTCAAATCATGTAGCAAGAAATGTGGCTTTACTTTCTAATTTGGAAGATCCTCACAACAAACATGAAGTGCAAACAAGAGATGATACAAAGCACTTAGTGGAGAAGATAGGTAATGTGAACATATTAGATGGGAATATGAACCTCTTAAGCAAAGTCTTGTATGTCCTTACAATTACCAAAAATTTAATAAGTGTTGGGCAGATTGTTGAAAAAGGATTGCAGGTTAGATTCAACCGATTTGGAGCATATGTTGAAGACCCAAGGCAAGGCTTTAGAAGGATTGCCAAAGGAGAAAAGATGGGAAGGCTTTTCACTTTTGAAGTGGAACCTTATTTAGCTATGGATCTCAAACTCTAACACAGTTGGAGATATGGCACAAAAGGCTTGCTCACATTGGTGAGAGGACACTCAAAAAAATTTGTAGGGACCAAAGTGTACTTGGCTTGCTTAATATCACAAGGCAACACATGATTTATAAGTGTGAAGCTTGTCAACTCGGCAAGGCTCATAGACAACCTTTCAATAAGAAGGGATATGTGTATTGAAATCTTTTGGATCTAGTGCACATGGATGCGTGGGGTGCAAGTAAGGAGCCATCTATATCAAGCTCAAGATATTATGTTTATTTCATTGATGATTATAGCAAGTGGACCATTCTGTTTTTCATGAAGCACAAGGATGAAGTTTTTAATTACTTTAAGAGGTATGTTGCTCTTGTTGAAAACCAAAGAGGTAGGACTTTGAAAAGACTCATATCAGATGGTGGAGGAGAATACTTCTCTTTTGAATTTGATGCCTACTTGCATGAAAGAGGCATTAAAAGGGAAGTCACTACAAGGTATACACCCAAACTCAATGGTTTAGCAGAGAGGAGAAACAGAGCTATTGTTGAAGCTACAAGGTCCATGCTCAATGAAAAGGGATTGCCAAACTACCTATGGGCAGAGGCTATGTCTATAGCCACATATCTCGTAAATAGACTTCCATCTAAGTCACTAGATGGAACCACTCCATATGAAGTGTGGAATGGAAGAAGACATAGTCTAGAGCATTGTAAAATCTTTGGATGCTTAGCCTATGCTCACATTAAGTAAGAAGGAAATTGGATCCCAAGGCAGAGAAGTGCATATTTATTGGTTATGATCAAGACCAAGAAGGATATAGATTCTACAATCCAACCAATAAAGGATTTTCTGTGAGTAGAGATGTAATTTTTTATGAGAACAAATCATGGTTTGATGATGACATGAAAATGAAGCTGCCTTATGAATTGGATGAAGATTATCACTTCAACAAAAGAAGCCAAAGCAAATTGAAGAAAGTGATTTAGAGATTGGCCTAGAAGACTTGGAAAGACTAAAGCTATGGAAGAACAAAGGTAAAGCAAAGATGCAAGATGCTACATATGGACCTGAGAGCTCACATCAACCACTTAGAAGGTCTTCAAGGGAGAAGAAGAAACCAGAGAGGTATGGTTATGATACTTCTTTGGTCACCAAGCACTCAATCTACATTGCAAAGGATTCAACCAATGAAGAACCTACCACATTTGAAGAAGCACAAAGCAAGAAAGCTTGGAGAGATGCAATGGATGAAGAAATGGAAGTTTGAAGGAGAATGACACTTGGGAGCTTGTACCTAACAAGCAATCTATGAAGGTAATTGGATCTCAATGGATATATAAAATCAAGAGGAATCGAGATGGAAGTATAAATAGACATAAAGAAAGGTTAGTTGCTAAAGGTTTTGCTCAAACCCATGGTATTGATTATGAGGAAACTTTCTCTCCTGTTGCAAAAATGCATACAATTAGGGTTCTCATTAGTCTTGCTGCATCTAGAAATTGGAAGCTCTATCAACTTGATGTAAAGAATGCTTTCTTAAATGGATGGATTGCTGAGGAAGTGTATATGGCACAACCTCCTGGATATGAGTATGCACATCATCCTAACTATGTATGCAAATTAAAGAAAGCCTTGTATGGATTGAAGCAAGCTCCAAGAGATTGGAATTTGATATTGGTGACTTATTTGCAGGACCAAGGATTCAAAGCTAGCAAGGCGGATACCTCTTTATTCATAAAGAGGAATGGATCTAAGGCGATCTATCTATGTGTGTGTTGATGATATCATTATCACAGGGAATGATCTTGAAGGAATAAAATAGGTAAAGAGTCAAATGAAGGAGGAGCTCAAAATAAGTGATCTTGAACCACTCACTTATTTTCTTGGTTTGGAGTTAATCTACACAGGTTCAGGTACATACATCACACAAAGGAATTATGTGCATGACATGCTCATCAAGTTCAAGATGGAAAACGCCAAGTGTGTAGGGACACCTATGGAGCAAAATCATAAGTTTAGTGCTTATGAAGGAGAGACAATTGAAGACATCATAAGCTATCAAAGCTTGGTTGGAAGTTTGAACTATGCAACACTCACAAGGGTGGATATATGCTATAGTGTTAGCATATTGAGTCAGTTTATGCATAAGCCGAGAAGACCGCATATGAAAGCAGCCAAGAGAGTCCTCAAATATCTAAAGGGGACCATGAATGAAGGTTTGTTTTATCCATTTCAGATATTGAGCTAAAGGCCTACTCAGATGCGGATTGGGCCAGATCTAGAGATGATAGAAGAAGCACATCCGGGTATGTACCATTTGCATCGCATTTGCATGTTCAAAAATCACTTTGTGGTCATCAAAGAAGCCACCAACAGTGGCATTATCTTCTACTGAAGTGGAATATAGAGGTTTGGCTAATGAAACTCAAGAAATCATGTGGTTAAAATCTCTGTATACAGATCTTGGACTTCATTCTTCAACACCTCCCATTTTTGGTGACAACACAAGCTCAATACATCTTGCAGCTAATCAGTATACCATGCTAGAACTAAGCATATTGAAGTCCACTACCATATTGTAAGGGAGAAGCTAATGAGCAAGGATATTCAACTATCCTATGTCTCTACAGATATGCAATGTGCAGACATGTTGCCTAAAGCTCTTGATGGTATAAAATTGAGTAGATTCAAGTTAATGATTGGCTTGCAAGAAATCAAGGACAATTGAAGACTTATTTGGAGGCCAAGCATGTTAGGCTTGAGGGAGAGCTCTTGGTGCATTTTGCCCAATCCGACATGCTTGATATGATGTTCATTTGTAGTCATATGTGTCGGCATATGAACACCTCTTGTAAAAGAGTACATTTTATCTCTTGTAATTGTAAAAGAAATAATGGCTTAAGTCATCCATGATGTAAAAAGCAAATTCGTGGCTCTAACTACCTAAAACCATGAATCCATTAGCTAAGAGAATATTTCCTAATTCCTAGCATCACTTTTAGGTGCATTCATTTCAATTCAAATTCAAAACTACCTCCAAAAGTAGTTGTAAAAGGAGCAAGAAGGAAGTCACCAAACTAGTGCTTGATTCATGCCCATTTGTAGAGATTGAAGAGCTTACTCCATAGCTCTATCATTCTACTCCCATTGTGCAAGTATTCATTGTCAATGAGGTTGTAATTATATGTGAACCTATACATTCATCATTTACTTCTTCTCTGATTTGTTCTCTGCTATACTCATTCAAAACAGTAAACTTCAGAAGCTCCTATCTGGGGCTATACGTAACCTTTTTTAGATTTTGAAAGTGCACTGAATATATTGCTAAATCTAGCTTATGCTCACAAAATTTCATGTCCATTGAATTCACCATTTGTGAGAAATTTGCATTTTACTACTCACTAGTCTATCTCTACAAAGCCTGAAAATGACAGGAGTGTTCCAGATTTTGCTAAAACTTTTTCTCAGAGCTTAGTTGATGAATTGAAGTGTTTTAACTTGGATTGGGAAGTTTTCTAAGTCTTTTTGCTATGTCCAAAATGAATTTTTATAATTCCTACCAGGTTGAGAGCACTATTCATATTTTTAAGTAGGTGTATGTACCAAAAGAGCAAGTTTTGGGAGCTAGTCACTTTGCACCTAGTTTGTCTTGACTCAAACTTTTGAGATACTTGTTCCAAAGAACTTGGGTGATTTTTTTGTGGATTTAGGAAGGTCAAAGGGTCTACTAACCAACTCTGAAGTCTTAGTTGGCTGGTGTGAAGCTAGTTGTAGTATCACCAATTAATTCTGAGATTGCATCCACCATCTCTCTCCACACTTTTATCCTAGTGTGAAGTTCGTGAAAGGATTCACCTGATCTCAACTTTAGGTTCTCTAGCTGATCTAGAGCTCTTTCCAAGGAGTCTCTTGGTCGGAAGGTCTGCGAGAATGCCGTTTTCAGTGCCTCCCATACCATTTGTCTGCAAGGCCTTCCAATGTAGATGGGAAGAGTACCACCATTGCACTCAATTCTGCAAACCTCGTGCATGGCATACGGAGATGAATCTCAGAAGTATCTAAAGAGAAATCTAATGTCCTCCTGGGCTTCTCCTTTGAGTGAGGTGTGGCAACCAAATCTATAAAAAAATTCAAAGAGGGTAGAGGAGACCTAAGTTGACTAGTCGATGGTAAAGACAATTTCTTAACGCTCCTCTATACACAAACAGGCTCCTTATCGGCTCGAGTATGGGTCATGTACCCACTAGCTAGATAAAAAGAAAGAATAATGCGAAAACAAGTATTTATTGCACTAAGGGCCTCACACAAAAATGCAAGTGTCCCAGTGTGCCAAACTATAGAGGAGGTACTGGGTTACCCACTTCCAGCAATATCAAACTGTAAACACTTCCAATACTCCGTCTACTCAAGGGGGGTTCTCCTTAGGGAAGTATACCCTGTAACATGACTATGTGAGGTACCACTTCAGAAGATAAACCAAGGAATAGATAGAGCTACAGAAATGATGAAAAGACTAATAAGATCAAGATTGAAAATTGTGCTAGTACGCCAAGAGCTATACTTGATAATAGTACAAAGGTCTCATTACTTGGAGAATAAACTCAAACTACTCAATACAAAGAAGGTATACAATAATGTGAGTTTTTTGCATAAATGCTATAGATTCCAGCTTACAAGAGAGCTATCAAGTATACCCAATCTCACTATTGTGCCGACTACCCCCAACACTGAAGCTCTCTCTTTGTATATTTTCCACAGAGAAGCCTCTTCCATAGTGGGAAATATTGCACCAGTGAGCAAAGAGTAACTAAGGAGTAATCTGATGAGAACACATTCATAGAACCCCATAACTCACTCACATATATCTCATATATGCATATCAGCCTCTATCGATCGATCCCTCTGATCCCAAATGAGTGCCAAACATCCATTTATATAGATTCCAGAGAGGCCAAGGGGTCGCCTTACCGAATCCCAGCCTTAACTGTTGTTGGAGATAGATGTCTGCGGAAGCACGCGAACAGCACAAGGAAGAAGAAGAAGCTTGGATCACAAACACACAATACTGAATGTATTACTAGAGAATGTACAAAGATAAATAGCCCATTAGGGCAATAGGCGTATATACAAGCCGGGGGAAAAAAACCTCCTAAAGAGGGAAAAAAGTGCCCCGGCGGTCCTAGTGTGTTCACACACATCACTACCTAAATATATCAACAAATCCCCCCTGGGAGTGATGCGGTGAACAAGGAGCTGGCACTCATGTATAAGGAAGTTCCAAGCTATGTGGAAATCACTCCACAAAAGGAAGTAAGCCCAAAGCTTTGCGGAAAGCTTCAAACTTCTCCCTAGGCAGAGCCTTCGTGAAAAGGTCTGCAATGTTCTCCTGCATGGGCACATATGCCAAGCTGATCTCCCCAGCAGAGAACCTCTCCCTGACATAGTGATAATGCACCTCAATGTGCTTAGTGCCAGCATGGAACACAGGGTTCCTCGCAACTGCCAATGCGCTCTGACTGTCAATGAAGATGGTGGTGGCAGAAGACTGGCCAACACCCAAATCAGCCATAAGGCGTCTGAGCCACACACACTCAACAATCGCTATGAAAGCTGACCTATACTCAGCCTCACAACTGGAAGTGGCCACAGTAGGCTGCTTCTTGCTCAACCAAGATATACATGAGCTACCAAGCATGAAGCAAAAACCACTGGTGGACGCACGAGTGTCATAGCAACCAGCCCAAACTGAGTCAGAAAAAGCATGCAAATCTGGCGGTAGTGATCCCCCCTTGGGATAAAACAACCCAAGTAGCCGAGTACCACTCAAGTAGCAAAAGATGCACTTAACCGCCTTCCAATGCGTGACTCCTAGGCAATGCATAAACCTGCTCATCTGTGAGACAGCAAACTGAATATCTGGCAGAGTAATGCATAAGTAAATCAAGCATCCAACAGCCTACTGATAGAGAACAGCATCAAATGCATCTCCAACATCATCAAGACTCAATCGTAAACCTATCTCCATAGGAGTGGCAATAGGCTTACAGTCTTCAAGGCCAAAATGCTGCAATAATGTGTCAATATATTTCGTTTGACACAAAGCCATTCCACCATCAACTTGCATAAATTGAATGCCCAAATAGTGATGCAAATGCCCCAAATCAGACATCTCAAATGAGGCATGCAAATCAGCCTTAAAATCAGCAATATGTGTCTCAATAGGACCAGTGAGCAGCATGTCATCAACATAGACAACAATGATCAGAAGCACATCATTAGCACGCTTAACATATAAGGTGCTTTCAGTTGGACTGTTCTCAAAACCATGTGCAATCAGATAGGCATGTATCTTCTCATACCAAGCACGTGGTGCTTGCTTTAAACCATATAATGCCTTCTTTAACCTGCACACCTGGTTTTCATGCCCTTTTTGCACAAAGCCACGGGGCTGAAAAACATACACTTCTTCATGCAAGTCACCATTCAGAAATGCTGCTTTAATGTCCAATTGATGTACATTCCAACCATGATGGGCTGCAAGTGCACAAATGCTCCGAAGAGTAGTCATACGGCATGTAGGTGCAAAGGTCTCATCAAAATCAATGCCTCTTTCCTGCGCATAACCCTTTGCAACAAGCCTAGCCTTATACCTATCAACCGTTCCATCAGGTTTACGCTTCAACTTGTATACCCACTTAGTGCCAATCGGCTTCTTGCCAGGAGGCAAGTCACATAAAGAACATGTACCATTCTTCATGATAGCATCATATTCAGATTGCATAGTAGCCATCCAATTTTCTGAATTTTGTGCTTCATCAAAAGAAACAGGCTCATTCTCATCACAGAGACTAGACGTAGCCATAGCATAGCAATCTGATGCAAAGGACGCACTATGAGAGCCTGAACGAGTACGATATGATAAAGGTGCATCTAATTTGTTGTCACGCAAAGTCTGCACCAGCCATTTTGGCATAGTTTTTGCCTGCTCAATATCAGCTCTCTCGTCAACAAGTGCATCATGTAAATCTGCATCAGAAATGGAATGATCTGCATCATCATATGAAACCTGCAAAGGCTGAGAAGTTGCCTCATTAGGACAAGCACTAGACTGTCCACCTGTAAAAAGAGGCATCAAAGTATCATACATGTATTTGGAGCTAACAGATGTCTCCTTAGTACATGAAAGCAATGGCTGAATAGCATCTTCCACAAAGACAACATCACAGCTAACCAGAATGCGTTTAGTCTGTGGATGATACAGACGATAGCCTTTACTTTCAGAACTGTACCCAACAAAAATACATTTTACTACCTTATTATCCAATTTTCTACGATGTTGTTCAGGCACTAATGCATATGCCAAACAACCAAAAACACGCAGATGAGCAAAAGATGGCTTATGGTTATGCCAAGCCTCATATGGAGTGATAGACTGCAACGCTTTAGTGGGACACCTGTTCAGTACATATGTTGCACACATGACAGCCTCAAGCCAGAAACTATGTGGTAAAGCCTGACTTTTGACCATGCACCTCGCCATCTCCATGAGTGACCTGTTCTTTCGTTCAGCAACTCCATTCTGTTGAGGTGTATACGGCACTGTACACTGGTGTTTTATCCCACATTCAGCCATAAATGCACTAAAATCTGAAGACATATATTCCCCCCCTCGATCAAAACGGAGGGTGCCCATTTTACATGCTGACATATTTTCAGCCAAAACCAAAAATTGTTTGAAGCACATGAACACTTTGGACTTTGCTTTGAGTGGATATACCCATGCATGCCTGGAAAAATCATCAATGAAAGTCACGAAGTAAAGGTAATTTCCAAAAGAGGGTGTCTGCATAGGACCACAGACATCACTATGTACAAGCTGCAATTTCTGCGTAGCCCGAACTGAACCATCTTTTGGAAAGGATGAACGCTGCATTTTGCCCAAAATACAGCCCTCACAAACATGTTTTCTAGGTGCCTCAAGTTTGGGCAAAGAGGACACCATTTTTTATTTCTGCAGGCGTAGCAAACTAGCAAAATTCAAATGACCAAAGCGTGCATGCCAAAGCTTTGCATCTGACATAGCCTGAGAATCATGAACTGCACATGCCGAATCATTCACAGATCTTTCATAGTCTATGAGCTTATACAGCCCACGACATAAAATGCCAGAAGCAATAATCACATCGCCATTTGAGAGATCATGAACTGTACACCTGTCATCAACAAATTTCACAACCAAGCCAATCTTGGCTAATGCAGAAACTGATAACAAGATCTTTTTGATCCCTGGCACAAATAAAGCATCTGACAAGGTGAAAGAACTACCATCAGCAGTAGTTAGAATGATCTTACCAACTCCCATAACAGGATAAGAGGAGTTGTTGGCACATGTGATATTATTCCATGTAGGGGCAGGCTCGACTGAAGAGAAGAAACTGCGCTGCGAGGTAATATGTTTGGTCGCCCCACTGTCAAAGTACCAAACATCTGAGTCCACTGTAGACATGCACTGCTCATGAGAAGATGGGTCAAAACTGCAAACAGTAGTAAACGCCCATTCTTCTTCCTGCACAAGATTAGCAGACTCTGTTTTCAGTGTAGAGGCTTCTGCAACAACCATTCCAGCCTCCTTTTTCTTTGCCTCTTTTGCAGCCAGTTTTGGACAGTTCTTTATTATATGATCATTCCCTTTACAATACTTGCAAAACAATTTCTGCTTTTCTGATTTCTTCTCATCTTTATCCAGGTTCTTTGAATGTGTAGCATTTGCAGATTTCTGCTTACTAGTAGAAGAGCTCCATTTTCCTTTGCCCTTCTGACTAGCCAGGAAAGCTTGATCTGCAACACACATAATGGACCTGTTCTGCCTGGACTGATCTTCCTGCAACAGAACAGAGACTAACTCCTCAAATGACAAGGCATTTGGATTGCCTTTCATCATCAACCGAAGAGTAGAAGCAAAACTCTGATATGAATCAGGAAGACCATTCAGAACGGTATGCACAAGTGAGCTATCTGGTATAACCTCATCAGCAGAAATCAATTGTTCCTTCAGGTCTTTGATCTTTGTGAGAAAACTGTCCATAGAATCACCTTCATTCATGTGCTCAATCTCCAACTCTTTTCGGAGGTAAGCAACACGAGCCTCATTCCTAGCCTGGTACAAAGTGGTAAGTGTATCCCAAGCATCCCTAGCTGTTCTGCAAGAGCATATGTGAGGAATAATGACATGTTTGACAGACAAAGCTATCAATGCATGTGCCTGGGCATCTCTGCCATCCCAACGAATCTGCTCTACAGTAGGTGCAACAAAAATAGCAGCACGAACAGGAATCTGCGGAATATCATCTTTGACACCATCTTCATCAGCTCCAGCACCTGTATTTGCAGTACCTGTTGTTACAGGTGTAACAGGACGTCTTTCAACACCCTACAGAATGTTCCACAATCCTTTTGCAACCAAAACATGTCGCATCATATAAGCCCATAATGGGTAGTTGGTACCATACAACTTATCCTCAACAGCCAACATACGGAATACATCACTGCTTTCAGCCATGGCCGGTGACTAAAATACCTTGATGCAGAAAATTGACTGTATCTCAAAAAGTTGAACAGAACTGCCCAGACGAGTTCTGCTAGACCTGTAGCAGACTTCGAGACGCTTAAACTAGCGAACAGAAACTGGTATATACCTTTGGCACAAAAAGACAAAATAGCCTGCACAAGCGCTATGATAGTGCGTTCAGAGGCCGAAACGAGCTCAGATCGCGATTTCGGCACCACACAGCAAAGCTGTTTTGATCTCGGAAACACGCTGAGTATGCTCACCAAAATTCGTGGGATTCTGAGACTGCAAACGAAGGAGTGTCGATGGCACCCTAGAAGAAGCGATGACCTGCTCTAATACCAATTGTTGGAGATAGATGTCTGCGGAAGCACGCGAACAGCACAAGGAAGAAGAAGAAGCTTGGAGCACAAACACACAATACTGAATGTATTACTAGAGAATGTACAAAGATAAATAGCCCATTAGGGCAATAGGCGTATATACAAGCCGGGGGAAAAAAACCTCCTAAAGAGGGAAAAAAGTGCCCCGGCGGTCCTAGTGTGTTCACACACATCACTACCTAAATATATCAACAACTGTTGCATGCACCAATGTGGTGGCCATAGAGGTGGAGTGGACTAATTAAGGATCTGGTAGCCAACTTCAATCAGGCCCTCAATTTTAGCTTCTGACACCACCAAAGCTTGGCGGTGATATTCCCTGCATTAATTTTCACTCTCACACTTTACTAACAAAATATAATTCACCCATCATTTGCCACCCAAGGTGGCTCATCATGGAGCCTCAACTCAATAGGTGGTAGTCACCCAACTATGGGGAGAGGAAGGAAGAGTTTGGTTGTTGGAAAATCATGCAATAGGAGGTCACCTTGACTAGGAGATAACATGAAGAATTGGTAGTTGCCCTCCTCTTTGATTTGCTAGAATAGGTGGTCACCTAGTATGTGAGGTCCTCATTGTGGGTGGTCGCCCAACCTTGCACAAGCCCAAAAAAATTGGTGGTCACACAATTTTGCACTAAACCAAGAATGGGTGGTCGCCCACATTGGAGGTTTTCATGGTGGGTGGTTGCCCAACCTTGCAACATGCCCACATGGGTGGTCGCCCAAGTTGGAGGTCTTCATGATGGAAGTGAGCAAATGTGTGGCCATCCACTTTGCAACGAGCCCATGGTAAAAGGGGTCGCCTTTTTTTTTCTCTTTGCCAATGGTGAGCACAGAAAATGGGTGGTCACCCAATCTTTGTAGTAAGTGGATAGGGTGCCAGGTTGCCTAATGGTAGAGTAAGGATCGAGAGTCCATAGCTGCCTTGTTTCTTAAAATTGCCTTTTGAACGCTCCTCCTTTGTACAAATCATTACCTCCATGCACATAAGGGCAATGAGATTTCCCTTTCTACCATGCAAATTAGGTTTCAAAAATCATAGAAGCATATCCACCCTTCTTAAGCTATATAATAAGCAAGTATGTCGTAATTGAAAGCAGTTCTTATTGAGTCTCCTCAAAAATTGGAGGTGAGCACTCATCCTAAGGCAAACATGCACCCTTTGTGGGCCTCCATTTGCAATTATAACACGTGGAGGTTTCATCTACAAGATGGGTGAGAGAACACCTTGGTTATCCTTGTGGGCAAGAGAGTACTTTGGTGATGGGTTCCTATTTCCATGTGTTTGGGTGAGCGCGCGCCCCAAATATTGAATGGTAAAAAGCTCATTATTTGGGCAAATGGTGGAGAGAGTGCATTGTGCACCCAATGTGAGTGGTTCCCCAAGACCTTGTCACAATCAATGGCATCGCCTAGATATCCTATTGCCCAAAGAAATTGGTGGGACCCTTTTGCATATATGTTGGAGGAGATGGTGGATAGATTCCAGAGATGAAGCGGTGCTACAAAATCCTGCTTCACACTAGCCAAGAACAAGTTGTGGAGAGTAGAGTAGACCCTTTGAGATTCCCAACAATCACAATTAATCACCTAAGCACCTTGGAGTATGATTCTCTAATCAATGGATCAAAACAGATGAGTAGGAAATTCAACTATGAGCTAAAACTTGCTATTTTGATCTTTACACATGCTCAGTAAAATGAACAGTGCTATCAAAATGCTTTTCTCTCACATAGTGATAGTGCACTTCAATGTGCTTATTCCTTGCATGATATATAGTACTAGCAGCCAAATGAAGCGAGCTAGTGTTATCTCCAAAGATCATTGGAGTATGAGAATGTAATCCCAAATCTGTGTAAAGTAGCTTGAGCCACATAGCATCTTGTGTTGCATTTACTAAGCCTCTATATTCTGCTTCAATTGATGACATTGCCATAGTTTGTTGTTTCTTTGATGACCATGAAATTAGCTTTGAACCTGCAAAAGATAAATAGCCAGAAGTACTCCTCCTATCATCTTTTGAGCTAGCCCAATCTGCATCAAAATATAGCTTGATATCTAAGTCAGATATGAATGAATAAAATAGTCCTTCATTTATAGTACCCTTTAGATACTTTAAGATCCTCTTGGTAGCTTCCATGTGAGGGTTTCTTAGTGTATGCATAAATTGGCTTAATGTACTTACTCCATAACATATGTCCACTCTTGTTAGGATTGCATAATTGAGATTTCCAACAAGCCTTTGATAACCTATAATATCTTCAAGGAGTTCTCCCTCATGAGAACTAAGTTTGTGGTTGAGTTCCATGGGTGTACTTGTAACTTTAGTGTTCTCCATCTTCAATTTGAGTAACATATCATGAATGTACTTCCTCTGAGTAATAAAGAGTCCAGAATATGAATATACAAGTTCTAATCCAAGAAAGTATGTTAACAAACCAAGGTCACTGATTTTAAAAGCTTCCATCATCTGAGATTTGATTTTCTTGATGCCATTGGCATCATTCCTTGTAATGATAATCTCATCCACATAAACACATAGATAAATAACTTCTGAGTTAGTCTTCTTTATGAACAAAGAAGAATCTACTTTGCTAGCAACAAATCCTTGATCTTGCAAATATGTGACAGGCCTATGGTTCCAAGCTCTAGGAGCTTGCTTTAAACCATATGCTGCTTTCCTTAATTTGCATACATATTTTGGTTTGTCCTTTTCTTCATACCCTGGTGGTTGAGCCATGTAGACCTTCTTAGATCCGTCCATTTAGGAATGCATTTTTAACATCTAACTGATACAAGTTCCATTTTTTTGAAGCAGCAATACTTACTAAAACTCTGATTGTTGGTATCTTAGCCATAGGTGAGAAGGTCCCTCAAAATCCATTCCATTGGTTTGAGCAAACCCTTTTGCTACTAGCCTTGCTTTATACCTGTTGATTGAACCATCTGAATTTTTCTTACCTTTGTAAATCCACCTGGATCCTATTACCTTCATACTTGGTTTCTTGGGAACCAAATTCCAAGTGTTGTTCTCCTTAAGTGCTTCAATTTCTTCCTGCATGGCTTCTCTCCATTCTTCCTTCTTATTGGCTTCTTCAAATGAAGAAGGCTCTTCTGACATAGAATCTTTAGTCATGTATACAGAATGCTTGGTGACTAGTGATGTGTCATAGCCATAGCTTATGGATTTCTTACTCTCCCTTTGAGTTTTGATATTTGTGGCTCTTTTTGAGTCAAAGTTGGAAAATCACTTTCCAAGTCATAACATAGCTTTATTTTCCTACAATCATCTTCAAACCAAGAGTTATTTTCATCAAACACCACATTGCTACTAACTGTAAACCCTTTGTTAGTGGGATTGTACAACCTATATCCTTTTTGGTTTTGGTCATAACCAATGAATATACACCTTTCAACTTTTGGATCAAATTTTCCTCTAATTTGTGAGGGTATGTGTTCATAAGCAATGCACCCAAAGATTTTACAATGGTCTAGGGAAGGTCTCCTGCCATTCCATGATTCATAAGGTGTCATTCCATCCAAGAACTTGGATGGAAGCCTATTAATTAAGTATGTGGTTGTGGAAATAGCCTCTGCCCATACGTAATTTGGAAGTTTCTTTTCATTCAACATTGATCTTGCAACCTCTACTATTAGCTTATTCCTTCTCTATGCGACTCCATTTTGTTCAAGTGTGTATCTTGTTGTAACCTCTCTCTTTCTGCCTCTGTCCTATAAGAATGAGTCAAATTCATGTGAGAAATACTCCACCTCCATCAGATCTGAGCCTCTTCAAGATTCTTCCTGTTTGGTTCTCGACCAATGCCAAATACTTCTTGAAACAAATGAAGACTTCATCTTTGTGCTTCATGATGTAAAGAATTGTCCATCTACTATAGTCATCTATGAATGAAACATAGTACCTTGATTCTAAGATTGATGGCTCTCTGCTAGGACCCCACACATCTGTGTGCACAAGCTCCAAGTAGTCTTCATACATGAATCATTTTTTGTTGAATGGTTGCCTGTGTGATTTGCCAAATTGGCATGCTCCACATTTGTAAGTCATGTGTTGCTTGGACACATTTGGAATGCCAAGAACACTCTGATCCCTGCATATTTTCTTTAGTGTTCCTTCGTATATATGACCTAGTCTCTTATGCCATATCTCTAGTTCAAATCAGGTTTGATCTTTGTAATTGAAGAGTGCAATGTTTCTGGTATCTTCAACTTCAAATGTAAAGATTCTACCAAATTTCTCACCTTTTGCAATACTCTTGAAGCCTTGTTGAGGGTCTTCCACATATGCTCCATGCCTTGTGAATCTAACATGTAAGCCCTTTTCAACAATCTGCCCGACACTGATTAGGTTTTTTGTTATGGTTGGAACATATATACCTTACTCAAAAGGTTCATATTACCATCAGATGCTTTAACATCTTCAATCTTCTTAATAGAGTGCCTAGTATCATCACTTGTTTGGACTTCATGCTTCCCTTTAGGTTTTTCAAGATCAGATAACAATGCTACATTTCCAGCCACATGATTGGAACAACCAGAATCAATATAGAAAAGATGCTCATCAGATGTCATGTTCATGATCAATAGAGAATCCTCTTGGTCTTCTGTATGGGGGTTATAATCTCTTCCACCTCCAAAACCTCCTTGATAGTTCTTGTTGTAGCCTTGATTGTAGTTGTGATGGTAATGGCTTCCTCCATTGTTGAACCTGCCTCTGGATTATCCATAGCCTCCTCTGTGGTAGCCTCTTCCTCTTTGATTCTTTGTGTTCTTGAAACACTCATCTGTGGTATGATTCATCAAGCCACAGATATTGCAACGTGGAGAGTTGTATGATCTCCCCCTGCCTTGCTTTCCTCCTCTACCCCTTTTTCTAGTACCTCTTCCTCTACCTGTGAAGCTCACTTGAGAGGTACTTGCCTCTTCTTCATTCTTTTTACCTTTGCCTTTATCTTTACTCTTATTTCTATCTATGTAAAGGGCAGAAGATTGATTACCTCTAGAGTTGCCTCCATTCTTGTTGAGCTTTGTGTCATGTGTGAAGAGTTGCCCCCTCAATGTGTTGAGGTCAGGTATCTGCATGTCCATATATAGGTCCATTGTTGTGGTGAAGGACTCCCACTTATCATCAGCCTTGATGTCATTTCTGAGTTGCCTTACTATCTGCTCCTCTTTTATTTCTTCTCCAATGCTCCCAAGTTGGTCAGCTACCTCCTTGATCTTGGTCACATAGTCAGCCACACTTTGCTTTGGTTGCTTCTTCAAGGTTGTGAACTCCATCCAAAGTTGGTTCTTCCTAGCCCTTGTATTTGATAAGTATGAAGAAAGTTCTTCCCAAGTCCCTTGGGAGGTCTTTCAATTCCTAGTATGAGGGAATAAGAAATCAGATATTGATTTAAGTATATAAGACCTGGATAGAGCATCCTTTGCACACCATCTAGTTAGCCTTTCTTGCTCTTCTCTTGTAGGTTGATGTTTGCTTCTGAATATTGGCATTTCCTCATCTGTAGAGATGTATCCATATAAGCTTCTTCCTTGGAGACAAGCTTGCATCCTTAGGTACCATGTTAGATAGTTGCCTCTATCCAATTTGTCAATGAATGATGAAAATCCATCTCCCA
The DNA here is from genome assembly GCA_020310875.1 of Ceratopteris richardii. Taxonomy (NCBI): domain Eukaryota; kingdom Viridiplantae; phylum Streptophyta; class Polypodiopsida; order Polypodiales; family Pteridaceae; genus Ceratopteris; species Ceratopteris richardii. Next base: position 140,410,243 of record CM035423.1, on the reverse strand, counting down.
TTTTGTTTGATGTTGCTATGATACCACTATTGGAAGAGATGGTGGATAGATTCCAAAGATGAAGTGGTGCTACAAAATCCTACTTCACATCAGCCAAAAAAAAGTTATGGAGAGTAGATTAGACCCTTTGAGCTTCCCGATAATCATAAATAATCACCTAAGTGCTTTGGAGTATGATCCTTTAATCAATGGATCAAAACAGATGAGTAGAAAATTCAACTATGAGCTAAAATTTGCTATTTTTGTCTTTACACATGCTCAGTAAGATGAATAGTGCTCTCAACTTGCTAATAGTTGATTACATTCCTTTTGGGAGTATCTAATTAACTTATATAGCTACCAATCACAAGTTATTTCACTTGAAATGATCAAGTGTACTGTGAGAATTGTGTTTAGCAAGTCAATAGATCGTCCCGACAATTTTGGGCTTCAGTAGTAGGCAAACCAGTGAGCAGAGTTGTGAATATATCTTGAGATTGTGAAAGCAATGACAATGAAACTTTGTAGCTATGAACTAGACAATATATTGAATCTATACCACTTTATATCACATTAAATGATCAACTATGCACTGAGAACCAAGCACGAGAATATCACTGTTCTGAGATGAACTTGATAGAGAAGTGAGATAGAAATGTGATCAATATATATGTATTAAATCACATAGGATTACAATGACATTGGCAATGTATACTTGCACAATGTAAGGGTAGTGATGGAGCTATAAAGTATGAGGGTAGTGATGGACCTATAGAATGAGCTCACTAATCACAAAAAACCCCTCTCAAATGATCTCCAAGTTAGGCTCTATTTCACGCGAGATTTTAATCCATTTTTATAGCTTGGAGTTGGAGCCAACTTTTGAATTCAAATTCAAGCTCTTAACCATAAAGTGAATCCTAAACTTTAGGACTTACTTTCTCATCAATCAAATACCAAGTAATTCGAGATGCGATTCCTCCTAACTCCATGTGAGAGTGGTGCAATTAACATATGCATGTTCACAAGGATAAAAGAAAATTAATTTTTACAAGGGAATAATCATATGTGACTATATGAGATAAATGTTGATTGTCCAAGTATGTAAGGTTGGACTCATTTGCACCAACACATATAAAGCCTAAGAAGGCATTGTCCATTGCATATCAAGTCCAAGAATGTATCGGCTATTTGCATATTACCTCACCACATGGGCATTCCCCTGTAAGAAATCAATTCCTTGTTTTACTTTTTCTCCTAAAATCAAGGTGAGCATTTTTACGCTTTGAGGTAATGAAAACACAAATGATTACTTATTTGGAACTTCTCAAAAAGGGTCACATGGGCGAAGGGGTGAACAAAAGGCTAGAGCCCACCTATAGAGTGTGAGTGTGATAAGGGTTTTCTACCATAGACTTGTAGGTTATCCTTGCATCCGCTTCTTGCCCTATGCTTTTGCTTCAAATCTCTTTGCTTATGCCTATGTTTTGATTTTAATTGTTGATGCTATGCTTGTGACTCTTTACCTCTTCTTGATGTTGCTTTCTTGAGGACATAGCCTAGGTAGTGTCACAAGATTGATTTTCTATCCAGCCCTTTTTAGTGCTTGGGGGGTATGCCCTGTGGCGTCAAATTGTGCCCAACTATGAGGGGTACCAGTACTCATCATACCAAGCTCTCATTGTCGTCCCTTGTAAACACAAGTTGCGAATCTAATATAAAATGCATTATTCGCATTGTTCTTGGTGTCCCCAATTCCATTTTCGTGCATGTTCGGGTTGAACGTCTCAAGTGGTATCAGAGCAACAACCCTAGGGGAAGCCTTTGGATGGGCGGACTATCACACCATTGCTGGCACTACCATCTAACATCCCAAGACCATCCGTGGGAAGTTCTTTCATGTCGCGGGAGCTCCTTCACCCTCCCTCCCTCCCTCCCTCTCAAGCAAGGACCAACCCCTTGCCCCCCCTCAAGCAAGGCACCCCCTTGCCCCCCCTCAAGCAAGGCACCCCCTTCCCACCCCCCTCAAGCAAGGCACCCCCTTGCCCCCCCCTCAAGCAAGGCCCCCCTTGCCCCCACCTTGCGCTGCACCCCTCCAAGATAAGGACCCAAGCTACCCTCTGCCTCTCCCTCTTCCCCTCCTCCAAGTAGTTCCTCAATGGCCTTTACCCGATGGACCATCACCCTCACCCTCTAGGTGCCCGTGTGCCCTAGCCCCTTCAGTACCCCTAGGTTCCCTCAACCTCCTGGGTTGTTGCGGGTTGGCTCCACGCCACCATGGCAGGCGAGTACGATGTTGGCATGGCCGGTCTAACCTCAGGGACAAAACGCGCCAAAAATGTGACCAAACGACGTTGATGTCATAAGGCCCGATGGGAAGCGTTAGAAGAGGAACTCAATCGCCTACTCCTAGTGAATGCCGAGTTACATGAATGCCTCGAGGAGGCCGAGCTCAACACCAAGATATACACCCAACTGGAGATCGTCCGAATCCCACCCAACCCCAACCCAGTCCACAACCGGATAGATCGGCTAGAAGACATCCTTGCCCGCCTAACGACCTTAGTCGAAACGCATCTCCTAACCAAGGACCAATCCGAACCCCAACCGCAACCTCAACCAAGCCCCCAACCGATGCCCCAACCAACACTAACCCAAACATCCCAACCAAATCCAACCCCCCTAAACCCAACACCGATCACTCAACTTCAATCGTTGGACCTCGATGACATGGACTCCTTCGGCTTCTTCAAACCGAACCCACCTGACAAGTACCAAGACAGCCAAAGCTCCATAGCCCTCAATCGATGAATCCAAGCAATGGAAAGCTACCTCTAGATGCTTTGGCTTGGCTGCAACAATTGGATGCACATTGCCGGCTAGTTCCTACAAGATGAAGCCTCTGCTTGGTACATGGTGGGACAAAAGAAGCAAGCTTGGACCTCTTAGGATCCCTTCAAAGCGGCCATCGTTGACTACTTTGAAAGGGGTCCCGATCACATTAGGCCAATGGTTCCGCCATGTGAACTTTCTCATCATCCCCATGGAAACGTTCGAAGTCATCCTAGGCCTTGAATTCATGGATCAACACTTGATTTCCTTCTTCAGGAAAAGGGTAGACAAAGTACTCTTGGACCAAAATGGACAGGCCCTCGTCATCAATTGCAACCGGATCTATGCCCCTCGTGCAAAATGGCCATCTGACAGTAAACAAAAGGAGCCACAATAGAAGCACTTAGGCGACCATGAGTCACATGTCAGAACCACTACCTCCAAGTTCCCACCAACAACAATATCTCATAAGCAGTTTCGAAAGGCCATGTACCAGGGTGGGATAGCCCATTTATGCATCCTTAGACCCGTGGAAGAAGAGGCAGGACCGCAACCAATTGATGTCTCGAAGATTGGGCACCCGAGTTTCCAAATGCTTATGGAAGAGTTCACATATGTTCTCACCAACACAATCCCACCTGGTCTCCCTCCCTTGCGCAATGTTCAACATCGAATTGACATGCTTGTAGATCAATTGCCCCCCTCACGGGCTCCCTACAGAATGAACGAGACTGATCTCCAAGAACTCAAACAACAACTACATGAGTTAGAAATGCAAGGGTACATCTGGCCAAGTAGCTCACCTTATGGAGCCCCCGTCCTTTTTGTGAAGAAGAAAGATGGCTCCCTCCACCTATGCATAGATTATTGAGCACTTAACAAAGGCATGATCAAGAGAAAATACCCCATCTCCGTGATGGAAGAACTTCTAGACCACCTCAGCAAGGCCCGTTACTTCACACAAATCAACCTCCGGTCCGGATACCATCAAATCAGGGTGGCACAGGAACACATAGAGAAGACCGCCTTTCGCATGTGTTACGACAGCTATGAATGGCTCGTCATGCCATTTGGACTCATAGGTGCACCGGCCACTTTCTGTCAAGAGATGAACGATGGCTTTCAAGACATGCTAGACCTCTTCCTCATCATTTATATTGATGACTTGCTTATCTATAGCCAAACATTAGAGGAGCACTATGAGCATGTTCGGGCCGTATTGCAATGTCTACGTCAATGACAACTGTTTGCAAAGCCAAGAAAGTGCGAGTTCTACATGAAGAAGGTGGAATTATTGGACTTCATCGTTTCTGAACTCGGCTTACATGTCGACCCCCAAAAAGTAGAAGCAATACTCAAATGGGCCCCCCCAAAGTCCGTCAAAGAGGTGTGGGAATTCATAGGCTTCTGCCAATTTCTCCATCGTTTTATTCAAGGGTTTAGCAAGATTGCATCTCCACTTTTGGAATTGATCAAGGAGAAGGAACCATTCAAATGGGGAGCTGATGAAGAAGAAGCCTTTGAAGCATTGAAGGTGGCCATGTGCAATGCCCCGGTCCTTAAACTTCCAGAATTTGACAAGCCATTCGAGGTTCACAAGCCATGTGCAATGCCCCGGTCCTTAAACTTCCAGAATTTGACAAGCCATTCGTGGTCTTGCAAGACAGGCAGCCAATCACATACGAATCGCACAAGCTTACTAGACCCGAGCTCAGATGGAGCACACATGAACAGGAAATTTTAGTGGTCGTCCATTGCCTATGCAAGTGGAGGCACTACGTATTGGACAAACATACAAAGGTCTTCACCGACAACATATCTTTGAAGTACTTTGCTTCTCAACTCAAGCTAAGCCCAAAACAAGCAAGGTGGCAGGATTTTCTTGCCGAGTTCGACATCGAAATACTTCATACGCTAGGCAAGCAAAATGTCATGCCCGATGCACTAAGTCAAAGACCCGAGATTCAAGCTATGTCCACAATTTCTTTAGACCTGAGAGGCAAAATCCAACGGGCTCAGGAACAGGATGCCCATGTCCAAGACATCTTGAATGAGGTTTGAAGCACCAACCCACCTGGCTGCTACACAATATAAGAAGGCATTCTATATCACAAAGGCAAAATCTACATGCCCGACAACTTTGAGCTACGCAAAGAGTTGCTTTGGGAGGCACACGATTGCAAACTAGTAGGTCACGGTGGCCAAAATAGGAACCCAAGACTCTAGGTAAGTCAGTCTTGACTAGGGTAATCACTCCAGAGTGGATTCTCCAAGACAATAAAAGCATAGCATTGTTCTTGAATAGATAAACAGAGGAAGCCTTTTGGAGATTCAAACCAGATCAACCTAACCCAATAGGCACCATCTATGAGTTCAAAGACCCAGAGATACCAGGCAAATTTGTATATCCAAGTGTTAAGAGCTGAACAAGTTGAGGACTTGTTCACCCAGTTCGAGGCATTTGGTTTAACTCTTAAGGGTACTGCCTTAGCTTGGTTTCAACCTCTAAACAGTCGCAACTATAGAGATATAGGCCAACTGCTAGAAGAATTCAATGTGGATTTTTTCAAGAGTGGCATTAGGCATAACACATCATCCTTTATCCACAGCTTCAAGCAGACACCACAAGAAACAGTGCGACTTGCAGGAAGAAGGTTTAGACAGTACTTGGAAAGATGCCCTGTGCCAGAATTACCCACAACAGCCAAACAAGTGGCCTTGTTTTTAGATGGCTTGCTAAGCACCAAGTTGAGATCATATGTGTACTTGAAAGAGCCTAGATCCATAGAAGAGTGTGTGCGGATATGTATTGACATAGAAGACAATTTAGGTGAGGAGCTAGAATTGTCCAAACTCTATAAGGACTCCGACAGTTCTACTAGTCATACTTCAAGAACCTCCACTGAGATAGATGAGATAGCTGAGCAGGTTGCCAAAAAAGCTAGGAGTTCAAACTAGACAAATGCCAAGGGTCACCCCATTGAAGCAATGTTATACCTGCGGAGGAGATCACATGGCTAATGTCTGCCCAATGATGGCTCAACCCCAAGGAAACCCTAATGCTCTGTATTGCACCATTGAGAGAAAATACACAAACCATATGGCTCAAGATTGTCCATACAACAGGCAGGCTATCTGACAGAATTATTAGCAACCTTATCCCCAGGGTAGGTATGAGAATCAATATCAACAGCCATATAATAGAACGCAACAGCAATATCAAGCACCATATAGGCCACAACTAGTCCTAGGAAACCAACCACCAACTCCTGCCAATGTGATTCCAATTAAGTATGCAGTGGCAGAGGAGAACCTTAATAGAGCATTGGTACCAATAACCCCGCTAGTCTTAGATCATGACTCTCATGCTCATAGTTCTAACTACTCTCATAAAGATAGTCCACAAGCTTATTACACAAAGTCACTTGAGCATAGTGAGGCTTATTCCTATCAATATGGGACACCACTTATGGAGCAAAATTGGGAGCCAGAATACTCCAATGTCATGTATATGAATCCAAATCATAGGCCCCAATCAAGACAAGTAAGACCACAAGCCCCTAGAGGACCATGCTTTAGATGCCAGGGTGAGCATTTCATTTGTGAATGTCCCCACCAACCAGCTCTGGGACAACGACAAAACATCACAATACAAGGCTTTTGTCCTTAGTGCAGCAAGGAACATCTTCCTAGAGAGTGTCCTAGGAATCCCTCTAGTGTGCCCAAGGTTACACCCATCAATGTGGTAGGCCTAGTGGCAGATTCAAGTTCAAGTAGTAATAATGTGGCTCGTGTACAGGTAGTCACTAGGGCACAAGCATTGAACCAGGATAAGCCGACGGAACAATCAGAGTCAAGTGAATCAGGAGAGCCTAGTAAGAGGAAAACAAGAACTTGGAAGGATACCAGAGAGAAAGCCAATCATAAGTGGAATAAAAAGCTATCTGAACTAGAAGAAGGCTTGAAAGATTGCAAAAACAAAAATAGAAGACATTGCATTTCAAAGCCCCTCACATGTTGAAGCTCCATCCACACCACCTCATCCCACCCCATCACCCATTGTAAATAACCCACAACCAGGGTCTGTTCTTGCAGATCCAACCCCAGAAGGCTTGGATATGATGTTCAAGGCCTACCAGGCTTGACTTCAAAATGGGCCAACAGCTGCAAACCTAGACAAGAGTTATCCTAGAGCATATTTAGAGATTGAACAAACAAAAATGTGCATGAAAATGGTAGAAGTAGCTCAAGCTATGCTTGAGACTAGTCAAAAGTTCAATCACACAAACTCTGTCAAGCCAGATTTGCATTTCCAAGGCTTACTAGAAAGATTAGCGCAGTTGGTAAACAAGCCTCAAGTTTCTTTACCTCCACAGGCTCAACCCGTGGTTGAAAGAGAAAGCTTACCACCAATGAAAGCTTATGTTCCTGATTCCATGGATGAGGGAGCACCTCTTTCACTTCAACACTACTCTCAAGAGTTCTTGCGGGAAATATAGGAAGAGAAATGGGCCAAGGAGAAGGACAATCCCCCTCCTATTCCTGAGATTGATGATCTTCATGATCAATTTCCCCAAGACATTCTGTCTATCTATGGAGACCAAGCACAGCAACAAGAAGATGAAAGATTAGATTTTGAATCTAATTCTTTACAAGAGTTGCCTCAATTCACAGGCCCATGGGAATCTAAATCTCTGCAGATCAGAGCTCCCACAATATTAGTAAGAAATGAAGACTCAATGGTTCCAAGAAACACTGATGTCGTGAAGAACACTAAGGTTTAGTGTCATCTCACTGTAGAAGAGCTGCTCAAGGCAAAACCTGAGCTATGGAATCATGTGAAGGATCAAGTTCCTGAACTTGATTCCAATATGCCAAAAGCAGGCTCTAAGCAAAAAGTTCCAGAGATACCTCTAGACAAGATAGGGGACATGAGCGAAGGTGAAGAAGGTAATACTTATCTTCTGATCACCTACTAGGGTTACACAACTAAAGCAATCGTAGATTCAGGTGCTGGTGTTGCTATTGCGACCACCTCATTATGGAAGCGATGGGACAAACCCAACTAGAATGAAGCTTCAAATGGCAGATGGCCATTTTGAAAGACCTCTAGCATTGCTCGAAGGGGTAACTCTAACCACTTGTGGTGTAGAGTTTGAACACACATTTGCTATATGTGACTTTGAGAAAAATAATGTCTATGAGATGATCCTAGGAAGACCCTTCCTATGACAATTACAAATAGTACGGGATTGGGGAACCAACTCCTTATACTTACAACACTTAGGGGTCACCACCAAGGTCAATTTGAAGGATTACACCTTCAAAGATGTACCACCCCTATAGTGGAATCCTATCCACCAAGCAAAAGAAGATTCAATCTCTTTGCATTCAAGAAGTTCACCTCATCCATCATGGCTGCATGAAGATACTCACTTGTGGATGTGCAAGGTCGCAGAGGAAGAGTAAAAGCGCCTAAAAGCAAGAGAAGAAGGAACTTCTCAAGGAGAAAGCCCAATTAAAGACTCGGCCTATACACTGATGATATTTCCGGATGAGGAATTTGTGCATCATGGTTGGGCAGAAATCTTAGCTACCATGGACATTGCAGTCAATGAAGAACAATGGACACCTCATTGTGATGAGGAGGGTTATGATATTTCAATGTTCATGTGTCAGCCCTTGTTGGAAGAATGTGACCCTAGTGATGTCATAGAAGAAGAAGAAAACGATGATGATCTAGAGTCCATGGTAATGGATAGTTTCTTTAATTCAAAAAAGCACTATCTAGAAGATGTAGGGGTGTTTAACCAAAAAGAAGAAGAACCTCTCACAAGCATTAAAATGATAAATTCAAAGGATGGAAGTGAAGGAGGTCAAAAGAAAAAGAAGAGAAAAGCAGTGAAACATAGAAGAGGAGGAATCATTGTTCGAAGTACTAGAAAACTTCAAGAAATATGAAGTGGAAGACCGAAAAATTCTGGTACGAATGCCTAAGAGAGAGGCCATCATAGGAGAATCATATGATAATAAAGAAAAAACTAAAAAGATTGTTGTAACCATTGAAGGGAACGAAGAGAGATGCACATACATAGGAGATGACCTAAGTGCAAAAGAAGAAGCAGAGCTTGTAGCTCTATTAAGGGAATATAGGGACGTGTTTGCTTGGCACTATAGAGACTTGAAGGGAGTAGATCCGAAAATTTGCTCTCATATGATCCCCATGATTGTTGATGCCAAGCCCACCAAACAAAAGCCATACACATATAATGACACTTATGCAGCTAAAATCAAAGAAGAAATTGACAAGTTGATTGAAGTTGGATTTATCTATGAGATTGAGCATACTGAATGGGTGTCCCCCATTGTAGTGGTTCCCAAGAAGAATGGAAATTTGTGAGTGTGTATTAACCTTAAGAAAGTTAATGCTGCTACGATCAGGATAGTTATCCGCTTCCAATCACATAACATTTATTGGAGCCTGTTGCAGGCAAGGAAGTTTATAGCTTCCTTGATGGATTGTTAGGCTACAACCAAGTAGCCATTGCCCCAGAAGATCAACACAAAACGGCTTTCACCACAGAGTGGGGAATCTTTGCATTTCGTGTGATGCCATTTGGGCTCACAAATGCACCTGCAACTTTCCAAAGGCTCATGTGTCATATCTTCAAAGAGTTCTTGCGAAAGAGCTTAGAAGTATATGTGGATGATTTATGTGCTCATTCCCAACAAAGAAGATACCACATCCCTGAGCTCAGACAGATCTTCAACAAGTGTAGAGAATATCGAGTGTGTCTGAACCCAAAAAAGTGTGTATTCATGGTACGCCAAGGTAAAATCTTAGGTCAGATTGTTTTGAAGAACAAAATATCAACAGACGAGGACAAAGTTAGAGCCATAGTTCAGTTGCCCATGCCTAGGAACGTTAAAGAGGTACAAGCCTTCATGGGCCATTGTGGATATTACCGCAGGTTCATCCACATGTATGCCATCATTGCTAAACCTCTTTATGGATTGTTGACAAATTTTGAGTGGAACGACGAATGCGAAAATTCCTTCAATGAGCTGAAGAGACGATTGTGCTCAGCACCAATCCTGACCACTCCTGATTGGATTAAACCCTTCCATGTCCATGTAGATGCTTCCAATCATGCAATAGAATGTGTGCTAGCACAACCCATAGGTGAAGTAAATCTAGATTTGCCGATAGCATATGCTAGTAGGCAATTAAATGCGGCAGAACAAAATTATACCACAACTGAGCAAGAAGGTCTAGGCATGGTATATGCTGTGAAGAAGTTTAGACACTATCTATTGGCCAACAAGTTCAAGTTTTTCACTGATCATCAAGCTTTATTATATTTGGTCAATAAACCTTGCAATACAGGTCGCTTAGTAAGATGGTTCCTCTTACTAATGGAATATGACTTTGAAGTTGTTGTCAGGAAGGGTAGGACCCACCTTAGGGTGGACCATCTTTCTCGCATCACTTTAGGAGAGCCACCGCAAGGAGTGTTTGATGAACTACCTGATGCTTATTTGTTTAATTTAGAAGTTGTTCCTAAATGGGCAAATAAGTTGGTACCTGTCTTAACCTTTGGACCAGCAAATAAGAACATAAAAACAAACAAAGAAGAAATTATAAAATCACAAAAATATCAAATATTGGCCGGAAGCATGTACAAACAAGATGCTGAGGGTGTACTAGCTTGTTGTGTTGAGGACGATGAATACAACGGTTGGTTGCAACAAGCTCATGAGGGAATGCTAGGAAATCACTACTTTAAACAAAGAAGATTGCAGAATCTAAAACATTTAGGAGTGTATTGGCCTAGCATGGACAAAGAAATACAGGAGTGGATTAAGGATTGTCCAGTATGCCAGGAGAGACCCCCAGTGGAGCATGTGACTCTTTATCACGTATTGTTAATTCCAGAATGGAGCACTCCATTGGTAGAATTCATGAGATCAAGAACATTACCCAATGAGGCTAGTCTAGCAAGAAGACGAAGCATGGAGAAAGAGGCTCGGAACTATACCTTAATAGGAGACAACCTATATCGAAGAGGCAAGGATGGTTACCTTAGACTGTGCATTCATGAATCAGTCTACTTGAAAGTCTTAGAAACTGCACATAGTGGTGTTGCAGGTGGACACTTTGGGCCTGACAGAGTAATCAAGACCATTTTATTTTCTGGACTTTGGTGGCCCACTCTTCATATGGATGCACATACCTATGTGAAGAAATGCGACACATGCCAACGTGCCCAATATCCAATAAGAAAAGATGAGATGCCTTTGAGACCAATGATGGGAGGATGTGCATTCTCGAAGTGGGGTATAGACTTTGTTGGTCCTAGTAACCCCCCAGCTAGAAACTCCCATGCAGAGTACATTATTGTAGCCACATATTACCTTACAAAGTGGGTAGAAGTAAAAGCCACAACAAAGAATGATGCTCAAACGATAGCTAAGTTCTTATTCGAGAACGTGTTCACTAGATACGGGTTACCAATAGAGTTAGTCAGTGATAGAGGTACACACTTCTTGAATGAGGTCATTGAAAATCTCCTTCGAGAATTCATGGTAATACATAAGAAGTTAGCCCCCTATCATCCACAAGCTAACGGACAAGCCGAGAGCATGAATAAGATCCTATGTAACGTATTGACAAAACTCGTGAATAATAAACGCTCTGATTGGGACAAATAGCTTCATCATGTTGTTTGGGCTTACCGAGTTGCTTACAAAACAGTACTCGATGCCACCCCATTTCAGATGGTCTTCGGATACAATGTTGTGCTACCATTGGATTTCCTAATTCTAGCCTTAAAAGTAGCACAAGAGCATGAGTGGAATGGACATGAGTTGTCTTCTAGGATTTTTAATCTAGAACGCTTAGGTGAGACGAGGCTATGAGCGGTAGCAGGCATCTATGCTGCAAAGAAAAGGCAAAAGGTATACTTTGATGCCCATATAAAGGATAAAGGATTGAAAGAAGGAGATCTAGTGCTGGTTTATATGCTAAAGCAACATGCCCGCAAATTGGAGAAACGAGGATATGGATCCATGATCATCAATAGAATTTCCACTAGCGGTGCGGTTCAATTGGCCACTCTAGAAGGTGACATCTTGTCGAACTATATTAGTGGATGTCGAGTCAAGCTGTATCACGAACCTCTTACAAAGGATATGTTAATGAGACTCAACACTGCTAAGAAGCGGAAAGAAGAAGAGTTGAGGGTTAGAGAAGAAGCTCAAGCCGAGGCAAGAGAGCGCATCAAGAGAAATAAGTTGAGGCGACTGGGCCTAGATGTCAACCCGAAAGCCCCAAAATATCTCATGGACATGTGCCAAAAATTGGGCATAATTACTTCTCGCATAACGATCGACGCCCCTTTGTGACCATAGAGGTAGGACAAGGAAAGAGTGTAAGGACTGTGAGAGCATTGGTTGACTCAGGTGCAACAACTAGTGCAGTTAGACTTTCATACTACCAAGACCTGCAATTGGACATTAAGCCCATAGAAGCATATCTCATAGGATTGGGAGGTGTGGAAACCCCTTGCTTGGGCGAGGTGGAACTTCCCATCTACCTTCAAGATGTTCCAATGAAAGTCAAAGTGCTAGTGTGTCACGATGAAGACCTTACAGAGCCACTTGTCTTGGGTCAAGATTGGATTTACGACCATGCAGTCAACTTGAACCCAAGAAGTCAACTTCTTCAAATTTGGGTACATGAACAATGTATTACATTAGAATTAGACAACTGCATGCTCACAAATCATGGCACCACACACCCTCTTAGCTCTTCTAGGAGTAATCTTAGAGGATGCTGTATGTGTCAAAAGCTCTATGTTCCAGAAGAACTCAACCAAAGAACAGGCCCAAAGACAAACCACCTCCTCCTCTAACGCAATAACTAAGGTCGTCACAACATCTCAAGCAAAAATGCAAGCGATACAGTACATGACAACCGCTATATCAAATAGACCAAGAGATTTCAAGAAGAAATTAATTCCGGGCATGAAGCAGATCTGGGTACGAAAAGGAGAGCAACCACCAGCCTTGCCAACACAATTTCCACTCAGGCAAGCCAACCATGCGAAGATGAGAAACAAGCAACCAGGACCACCTCGACCAAAAGATCTCCGAAAAATATGGGTGCCTAAGAAATTAGCTGCAGCTCAACAAGGGCGATCACTTATGTGGATACCCAAGGCACTCTTATGCGCACAATGGCCTATGCTCCCCACCATGTACAAGGTCTCAACAAAGAAGCCAAGGAGAGAAAAGTGTAAGAACAAAGCACAAAGACCAAGAGAAGATAAACTCAACCCTTCGGCAAAAGTAAGAAGACAATCATCAAGGATATGGATTTGGAAGCCTAAGGTACCAATAGCATCCATAGAACCAAAGAGCGAACCATGCAAGATACAAAATTTCAAAACCCATCTCAAGATGAAGAGACGAGAGGCGATCTCTACAGAGCCAAATACTATTCTGAAATGGATCCCTATTAGGAGGATTACATCATTGCAAGAATCAATCGACACCTCCAAACAAAAAGCCTCGACTAGCAATAGCCATGTGCCTTTGGCATAACCTTGTCTTTTGCACCATTCAGGTCATGCATTTCCAAAGTATGCATTAGTATAGGGCCACATTACATGGCCGTGCATAGACACAATTGAGAAATCCTAGGCATAGGAGACACATTCAGCATATGTAGTACAATTTATTGATACTAACCACCTTCTTCTTGTTTTGTAATTGTTCCAAAAAAAAAAGAGAGAAGAAAGAAGGAACAGGTCCATGCATCGATGACACTGATTGATGAACCATCAGAACGGACATCCATCCGCAAGAAAGACAAGCATGGTCAATCACCATGATGGAAGTACAACATGAAGAGATGAAGATCGACGGACCTTTCGCCATGGTAAGAATTGTATGCTTCAATGATGCTATAACCATGATAAATTAGGAAACCTCTTCGTCCGCATACCCTTGAGCACTTTGCTCAAGACACCATTTGTTGCACCATACTTCTTCCAATGCATTTCCCAAGTATGCATACCTAGGGCCACATTGCAAGGCCGTGCACAAGGCACATATTTTCTTCAACCCATGCACTAACACACTTACCCATCCTTCGTTATGGGTTACAAGTACTTGGCATACATTGTGAAAGCCATGTTTGGAAGATCCAAAAGACATTCAGGCTATAACATCAGAACCTATGGAGTAATTCACAGTCGACAGCTGCTCAAAATCCACATTGACAACCTCTTTTGAGCAACTAACATTTTTTGAGAGCTCACAACTATGACATCTAGCTACCATAAGAAGAAGTACATACAATGGGGCCAAAAACTGCATAGGCTAGCAGTGCCAAACTGAAGAAAAAGACAACCGACCAAGCTACGTCTGGTTGATGGACCGCTCTTGTTGATACATGAAGGACATTACCTCTCCATGTACTGCATGGAACAACCACTACAACAAGGGTCTGTCAGGGACGATAGACTCAAGAGGGGGGAAGCTCAAGGTCAAGGACAAAGCATGGAAGCGCATCAAGGAAGTGGACACACAAGAAGAAGGAGCAAGACGGGAGCTCCAAGAAGCACTTGTCAAATTTTCAGAAGAAATTCCTATAAAAATAGTGATTTTTATCGGTAAAAACCATTGCAAATACCATTTTCCATTTTTATAACTCCATTTTGTTCAAGCTGAGGAGTCCTCGAGCTTGAGGAGTATTAGAACTATCATCCTACCAATTTTCATAATCTTTAGACTCCGTTTGAGCCCCCAAATAAGCCCTAGAACCTAATTTTTAACTAGGCCGGACACTAGGTCTGGACAGGGCCAAAACCACTCAAAAAACTATAAAAAGGGCTGGAGAGCTCATTTTTGAGGTTAGCTTGTTGTAGATTTGAGCTTTGTAAGAGATTTCTTTTGTAATCGAAGATCTTCCATTGTTCCACTCTTTGCTTTTACTTTGTGCGTGTGTGTGTGTATGTGTGTGCATGCTTGTGTGCTTTCACTCACGCACTTGTGCCATCACTTGCTCATGGTCCACATACCGGTCCTCACATCTCCACGGATTGACATTTATGAGGTGTATCTCCTCACGTTGGTACTTGCCATTGTGCTAGAGTGACACTAGGCCAAACACTTAGACATCTTGGAGTTTCACTACAATGCCTCAGTCCACTCGAGTACAAAGATGACTCCATTCGAATTGGGGACCGGTAAGGAGGTAATCACACCCTTAGCACTCACACGAGACTCCACACTTTCAATGAATGACCCT
Organism: Ceratopteris richardii; assembly: GCA_020310875.1. Lineage (NCBI taxonomy): Eukaryota > Viridiplantae > Streptophyta > Polypodiopsida > Polypodiales > Pteridaceae > Ceratopteris > Ceratopteris richardii. Next base: position 140,395,116 of record CM035423.1, on the reverse strand, counting down.
GATTGCGGAGCCTTTTTGGATCAATGGAAGACAAAGTTGGAAGAGGCCAAGTCTAGTTTACAATGATGCAAAGAGTGCATGGCAAAATACACAAACAAGAAATAGAGACTCGGCGAAGATTTTTAAGTCGGTGCCTTAGTCTTAGTCATTGCATGCAACATCACTTTGCCCCGAAACATAACACACAAGTTTAACCATCATTACTATGGCCCATACAAGGTGGAGAAGCGGATCAACGAAGTGACTTACAACTTGGAGCTACCAAACAATGTCCAGTTTCACAATGCATTCCATGTGAGCCTTCTCAAATGGTTCAAACCCGACTCCAAATATGGACGCGAGTTCCCGGTACTTCATGACGGGGAGAACCAATTCGAGCCTGAGGCTATCTTACAGGACCGCAACACCTGTGAAGGCCCTCAATTCCTCATCAAGTGGAAAGGCCACCCCTTAGTAGATGCGAATTGGATTCTGGCCGACACCTTTGGCTCACACCATCCCTTAGTGCGCAAATATTATCGAACCACTTAAGCCACTTTTAGCTATAAGCCCCTTGTAATGTTCCCACTTTTTGCAATCACACCAACTTTTGTAAAGACCCGAACCTGCTTGTTGAGGGCAACAAGCTCTCCAAGCTGGGGGAGGATGTCACAAGCCTGTTTTTCTATCCAGCCCTTTTCAGTGCTTGGGAGGTATTCCCTGTGGCGCCAAATTGTGCGCAACTATGAGGGATACTAGTACTCCTCAAACCAAGCTCTCATTGACATCCCTTGTAAACATGAGTTGTGAATCTAATATAAAACATGTTCTTGGCAATCTTCTTGGTGTCCCCAATTCCAGTTTCGTGCGTGAAGTTGGGTTGAACGTCTCAGGTAGTGGTTCCGAGACCCTAGGGTGAGGGTTGTCGAGGGTGGCCCAAGACCCTCCCCAAGGTCTCAAGAACCTCCCCTTAAGCTCATGCTTTAACAATTCCAAGAAAAGAAGCTTCCAAGATCACAAAGTGGAGACATTCAAATGGCTAGCAAAATCACCTGCTCTACAATGTGATGTAGGTGAGGTAGTGGTTTTAGGACAGTCTGTATTTGATTATGCTAGTGATGGTGATATCACTTTCTCCTATGGTTCATCTCAGGATTCCTCTTGTTCATTGGATAGCACACATATGGCTTGGTTGTTTGATGCATTAGACACTTTTCATGTTACTCCACATCGTGAGTGGTTTTATCGATGCTCAGGTGAGAGTCGTGGATGTGTGCATATGCCTGATGGTAGGACATATGACATTTAGGGTGCAGGAGATGTATGCCTTATGCCACCTAGTGGAGCATCACTTATACTTAGACATGTATGCTATGTGCCTTTATTCGTTATGAGCTTGATTTTAGTTAGCTAGTTACAAGAGAGGAGATGTTATGCATTCCTTGGTGAGCATCATTATCAATTGCAGTTGGGATAGCTTATGTTTGTCAGAGGTGCTAGGATTGGGTGCAGGTATCCACTGTAGGTACTTCTCATCATGTCTCATTTTGTCTACCTACACGTAGGCATGTTGACATTCATGATGCACATGTATGGAAAGATTCAGATGCTCTCATGGATGCACATGTAGAGCATGTTTTGGATGGTCATGCTTCTTATGTAGAGCATAGTTTAGTTGATCATGTGGATGCTCTTACAAAGCACACTTCTGATTCAGTTTGATGCTTTAGAGCATGATGTTGATGCTCATGTAGAGCATTGTGATGATACTCAGTTAGAGTTTGATCATCAGTTTGATCTTGCTATTGATGTTGTGCAATTAGCCCATGTGGAGCATGATGATACATAGTTTCTGATAGAGCAGTTTAGCTCTCAAGATGCACAACTAGACACATCCTTGGTTAATAGGATGAATGATTTAGATGTTGATGAGTCAGCGATCATGCAGTCATTCTTGGATTCACTCATGCTAGATGTTAACATTAGGTCATGTTGGTCTCGATGATGGTGCTTTGGATGCCTTGGATATAGGCATGGCTGAGATACTTAGGTTAGCCACGATAGCACATGTTTCTGCAACATTCGTGAGTCTGATGTACGAGTTTTTATGCTCGAGACCAGACACTATAGCTGCTATTGGAGCATTTGCACTTGGAGTTGTCAGTTGTTCGATGATTGAAACAGGCATAGAGTGAGTGGGAGCTTTGCAAGAACTTCGTCAGTTCTTGCATCAGTCAGATGTGAGATCTACTCTTATCGATATGAGTCTAGAGCAGTTTGAGGTGCATGGATACGCCTTTTTCGAGGTAGTTGGTGTAGGTTGATCTGTATGGGTTGAGATACAGACTCTTCCTGTACATTATTGTATAGTCCTACATCATTCTTTGTATATTTTTCCACTTATGATCACATTGACCCTTAAGTGGGAGATTTTCGGGGATATAAGGGTCATGTGACCTTACCCCATATTCATATATATACATCATATATAGAGCATTGCCTCAATAGAGATCATTATGTGAGTTTCAAGGCTCCCACGCATGTGTGTGCATATCTCCTCTCCTCTCTCTCCCTCCATCTCCTCCTTACTCCTCTTGTTCTGCACACCAAAGCCCTTCACCACTAAGCACCTTATTCTTGAGAAGGTTCATACTTGAGATAATGGTGCAAATGCTTTGACTAAAGCTTTACCACATTATAGATTTCGACGCTGTTGTCACTTGATGGGGGTTACTTGATTCATGATCTTACACAATCACTTGTATACTCTGTAACATGCCCATCAAATGGGAGGTATAGTTTGTATACTTACACTCAGGTATTCATTATCATTCTTCATTTTTCTCCCATAGTTACTTTGGCCATATTGGCTTTTCGTGGGAGATTGTGATCATTAGTGTCCATGTCAAATGCCAAATGGCCACCAAAAACTTTTGTATATGTTTTTTAATAAAACATATAGTGGCATGGTCAGCCACAAATTGTAAGTTCAATTGCATTTGTAACATGTAAGACATTTGTAACACGTAAGAAGTCTATGTTCATGCTCCTTGTGTACTGTATTTTTCTGAGTATTCTACAGCCTCTATGCAGAGTACCGTGTGCAGTGCCTGGAGCTCAGTTTTTTATGTTGAGGATATCATCATGGTGCTCTCAAGAAGGATATCAAACTTTGGTGCATCGTCATCGAAATACTTCAACTTAATCAAAGAGAGTGGAATAGTTCATGAGAATTCCTTGGTAGTATGGAGGAAAAATTGTGTGAGAAATAGAACATGAAAGAGCACCTGCCTTCAAATCTCAACCCCTTTGAGCCTACAATACTTGATGTGGAAATTGAACTTCTCTCCATCATCCTTGTGGATGGATATGAATTTATATTTTTCATGATACTGAAAAGGCATTCAGGCTTCAACTTAATGGATGTCTATATTTGTTTTACCACTTTTGATTTTCCACTTGATAATACATATGATATGATACTGAAAAGGCATTCAGGCTTCAACTTAATGGATGTCTATATTTGTTTTACCACTTTTGATTTTCCACTTGATAATACATATGATATTCTTCAAAGGATGTTTCTTATGCAATGCTTTTGCATGGCAGGCAGTTTGCCAATGTCACTAGGTGCATCACTACTATGTGATGTGGGTAGTGATAGTACTTAGTTGCATCGCATTAGTGACATGGACCGTCGCTTGTGCGACTCCAACCTTTTTTTTTGGAGTGTCGCTTATGCGAGGCTCTATGACATTAGCATCACATAAGCAATGCTTCCACTTCTTTTTTTTTAATTGGGGTGTCACTACACCCCCATTTGTTCTTATAGTGAAAAAAGGATTTGATTTTTGTTGAAGAGAAAGATCTAAGTAGATCAATCTCACTAGCATGAAGTGTAATTGTGGGTACGGCGTATTCGAGCATTGGGAGGTATCGATTGTGAAGAAGTTTTGCTAAGGCACAACTCTATAGATAAAAGAAGTTGAAGACTTGGTATAATGCACGAGTGTGGAGACTTAGATAACTTGGCAGATGTTCTTTGAATGGGCGTGAGTTAGATTCTCGTTCGTGTTCTTGTGGCAAAACAAAGAAGAAAGTTTGCCCTTTTGCTATATGAGATAAAGCCCAATTTCGCAAGATATGATTTCACGCATGAATGGGACAAAGAAAAACCCGTGAAGTGGACATTCACATGTAATGAAGTAGAATGAAGGAGAGTGCAGTTTATTCCAACAAGGTCTCCATGAATTCTACAAAAGCTAGGTCTCCATTGGATTCTAGAAAGCTCTAATACCAATGCAATGAATTAAGATAATAAGGACCACCATGTGCTTCAGAGATGAATTTCTGCCCAACCTTATGCATGTATATATATATATATATATATATATATATATATATATATATATATATATATATATATATATATATATATTGAGGCCTCAATCCCTTTTATTCTAAGCCATTCTCTAAAACAACAACTTTACTTGAGAAGCACTCTTTTAAAAAGTAGCATCACCTGAGAACCATCATTTTCTGAATCAATCCACACCATTCCTTTGTGGATTGGTTCTCTGCCGCCCTTTATTTGGAAAGGTGCCAGTTAGAAAAAAAATTCTAACGGTCTAGAATGCTCCGACTCATGGAGCTTGTGGACAAAACCTTGCATCTTGCAAGACTTGAACCTAAGACCTCCTTCGTGCCCCCCTTAATTTCCCAAATGCCTCAACATCATATAACATAATAATATGACAATTGAGTGAGTCGGCTTAGCTTGTTAGACATTGGTCAACAAAGACTAGCCCTTGTCCCACACACACAAGTGATGGTCTCTATAGACCAATGTCTAACATAGCTATGATGCATGTTGTGAAGAAAGTTAAGAATTACATGTGAACAAATACGTTCATTTGTATCAGCAAATCCTTCTCTACCTAGTCTATAAACCATGTGGCATTGGAAGCTTAGTAAGATGATTCCTCATATTAATGGAGTTTGACAATAAAATTGTGGTGAAAAATGGAAATATGCACATTCGTGTTGATCATTTGTTTGGATTAAAGAAGGGAAACTCCTCATGGATTTCCATACAAATTCTCGATGCTCATTTGTTAAACTTAGAAGTGATCTCAGGATGGGTTGAAATTTATGGTTTTATTCTTAACTATGGTCCTATTAATACATCACTACATTCCAACTAAGAAACAGATGTAGAAGAAAAAAAAAATACTGAGATATTTATAGGAAGCATCTAGAGAAGGAATGATGAATACTACATTGTCTCATAGGACATGATGAAAAACGGAATCTAATTAAACTATTCCACATAACATTTTTGGTATGACCTCGTGAAATTGCAACATTGAAGTGTACATTGACCAATTGTTGCTAAAGACGTTCATGATTATATGATCACATGTCTACATTATAAGGAAGTACCACCAATCGAACACTATGTTTAATCAAGTGATGGTAGCATCAGAATGGACTAAATAAATAGTCACTTATTTACAAGATCACGCTTATTGCAAAGGTATTACTCCTGTTTGAAAGAAGTTGCGCGAAGAACAATCACATGGTTTACTTTTCATCAATTATTTAAGAGAGGAAAATACAATTTCTTAAGACCCTCCATTCATTTAAATGTTGAATATGATGCATGCAAGAACATTTAAAGGAAACTTCTCTTTTAAAATAACAACCGAACATATCCTATTTGCAAGGCTTTACTTTCCAACTCTCCACATGGATTCCTATAGCTTTGTAAAGAGATGTGATGTGTGTTGAAGATCTAAGTAGTTATAATTGAGGAATCTTCCTAGCTTAGAGGTTTTTTGGAGGAAACAGAAGTTGATATAGAGCAATTTGCAGCTACATTCAAGAGTGTTCATGAGCTTGTGAGAGAGCCATCATGGGTTGGAGTGTAGCTTTGAGAGCAAGAAGGCATTAGGGTGCATTGAGCATGGAGCAAGAAGAATGAGCTGCAAATCTCGACTACTAGAGCAAGGTAGAATAAATATATAGGTAAAGCCATCATGGTTTGCAGGTAAATGACATCTCTTGAAGTTTCACTTGATTCTTGACTAAGGCAATGATTAGGAGAGGTTAATGGCATAAAGCTCAAGTTTTTGCACTATATACATGTGCATGTGTTTGAGCATTCGTGCTTTGGAAGAGTCTTGTTTTATTGTATTTTTTAGTTGATTTAAGCCACTTGTGACATAAGCATTGAATCAAGTGCTTGGAATTAATAAGAATTGAAAATGTCAATCAATAATAATCCCCAACTACCCAATATAAGATCACTAGCATGGAAACTGCCCTTTGAAAAACTCAAGTCTAAGTGAAGATCTAGAGAGACCAACTATATTGGAGATATCATAAGACTTTCTTTGAGTATTAGGAACTTGAAAAATTTTGAACTGCATTAGGTGTAGGTTTTGATTGCTTTATAGAGCAACCATAGTTTGAAAAATAGGAATTTTGGGACAAATTATGCATACTAGGAGCCCGTAAAGGTTGAAAACAATATTATAATTGCTTGGATATCAAAAGAATCATCAAAAGAGCACAAGTGCAATTGATGATTGCTCTGTGTGGGAATCCTATGTAGAGCAATTGTTAGTTGCAAATTGGGAGTTTTATTACCAAGTTTTTGCATGTTAGTAATGCATAGTGAGTAAGGAATGTATTCCAAGTGTTGTTTCATCAAGATAGATCACGAGTGAGCCAATTGTTATCCATGATTGCTCTAGGTAGAATCTCTATTCAGAGCAATCATCCTTTGTCAAGTAGGATATTTTGACCAAAGTTTGGATTGTTTGAGGACCCCAAGAAGTTAGTTCAATTATCCAAGAGTTGGTGCATTAAGAGAGAAGTTAAATTGAGAGTCTGAGAAATCCACGATTGTTGTAGATAAAGTAGATGTAGAGCAACCACCTTCTTCATTATAGATTCAATTAAGTGGATCAAGTCCTAAATCTTTAGGAAAATACCAAATGAAACCAAAATAAGACTTCAAGTATCAAAAACTTGCAAAAAATCACACTTGGAATTCATAATTGCTCTAGCTAGGGCAATTGTAGTTTGCATCTTGTGAATTTTTGAAGGAATTTTGACATCACCAGAGTTAAAAGAATATTAATCCATCAATTTTAAGTCCATGAGCCTTGTGGAATCTACCCACCTTGCCCAAGCCTACTTCATAGGCTCTAATATCAATTGTTGGAATTGCACTGGTGACCAACAGGCTAGGAGTATGATGGGCAAACCACTTGCACCAAAAGCCATGCTTGAGGATTACTTCCTAATCCTCTCTCTTAGGGTGTGGTTCAAGCATCTCTTGCCTTTCATTTATTGAATCTAACAAGTTTACTAACCACATGTTTTTTGCTCAAACAAAAATTCAATAACTTGAATTGATCCTCTATTGCTGATGAAGTACTGATGCCTCTAATGAATGACCTAGACAATAAAAAAAATCAATTAAGTCTCATACAAAAAGAAAAACAAGTGAAAGATTGCAAAAATACATTGTCTACATGGTTCACCACCAACTAAAAGAGCATCAAAGAATGCTATTGATTGTTTTCTATATCCCATACCAAGTGAAGTCTCTTTCAACTATTGGAGGTTGGATTTCAACTTTTCAATTGTGCTCTCTTTTTCTTTCATATTCTTTTCAAATGTTGCAATCTTTCCTTGTAAAAATGTAGCCTTGATTTCTAAAGTGACCACCTTCACATGATGAAGTTGACATTATTGGATCCAATACTTAGAAATAGTGTTTGAATGTGCGGGATAATCACTTGTAGTAGCCTAATAGTTCAACTTCATTGACAACAATAAATTGAAGTGAAGTTGAGAGATTATAGAGTATTGGATGGTAAGAAGACATTGGATCACAGGGATATAGTGAACCATGAGTCCAAAAGACCAATAATCTTTTCTTTGGTTATACAACGTTCATTTTGAGAGTTCACATCATTGTTACATCATGTATTTGGAGTGAACTCTCTATGCACATGAACATGGAAGTTGGTTGATGCAGGAGCATGAGGACATCCCAATCTAAGGTTTGTAATAGGTTTCAACACCATCTCTGCCAACAACTATAAGAATATGAAAAACAAAGGAAAAAATTCATTGGAAGGAATCTAGAGCATGTATTTTGTAGAAAAAAATGAATTTTCTTAGATATTGATGGATGAAAGTGTGTTTTTTCTTTATGTATGACCCTAAATGATAAGATTAAAAAAAAAGCTGATTTTTTGAGAAAGCACAGTCATAGATTTGATGATGTGCCACTTTCCCTTTGAAGGCATTTTAAAAATATTACTTTTTCTAAAAAAAAGAAAGAGTAAAAAAATTCATTTGTGAAATATATATTAAAAAATGGATCCTTGAAGTAAATAAACACCAAAAGTGAGACCTAAAAAAAAAGCCATTCTTTTATTCATATATATATGTATGAGTTTGTATGATGTGGAAAGTAGATTCTCTTAATCTTTATCTAAAAGAAGAGACAAAAGAGCCTAGTAAAGCCTTAAAAATAGCCTACTTTAGCCTACTAAAAAGTGCCCTATTAAATGCACTTTGTCCCCTTAAAGAAGAAGAGAATTATGCTTAATCCCTTAAAATTAGGGATCCTTACAAGACCCATGTGGGGTTCATGTTTTCCCCTAATGCTTGCTTTTCACTTTGTTATTTTGTACAACGAACACCTTATGGTGCTTGAAGAGGGAGAGATTTTATATTCCTAATCCTTCTACCTAGCCAGTCAAAGGATTTATCTAGAGACTACTCTCTTGGAGGTTTACCAAAGTTTGCCACATATCTTTCCTTCCAAATTTTCCATAGAGCTTCACCTCTAATGGAATTCCAAAGAGTTGTAGAGCATTCAATAGCTTCTCTTAGAAAAGATTGCTTCTAGCTGATTCGATGAGGCAAGAAAAGTAACTTACCGAGATACTACCAAATCAAAGTGCTTTTAGGTCAGAAAAGAAGAGGTGTCCTAATTTTTCCTCCTTAAGCATCTTTTACACCACAAAGGGGCACCATATATTTACTAGCTCTTTGGGTCGTTAATTCTAAACCTAGAAGCAATGCAAAAGATGTTAAGACAGTGCCAAAATCCAGTATCATTCTACAGAAACAAGTTAGTGTCATCAACAAAATGCCTGATAACCATCTTATCTCGGCCATGGGGAGGGTGGGACTATGAATATAACCCAACTACATTTGATTTTAACTAAACAATTGAGCCCACCCAAAGTAGTCACAAACAACATCCAAGTTAACATACATCCCTGCCTCATAGATTTTATATTTATACTTGTTGTGTCCTTACTCTATATCTTGGATCAAATTGACCAACATGCATTGCATCACTAATAAAACTTGTGGATTATTGGACGCCTAAGTCCAAATGGAAGTTTATTGTGACCCTAAACATATCTATTATGACTTAAGACTAAACTCTAGCCTCTCTATCATATGTCAATGGAAGAGGAAGGTATGCGTGTGGTCTTTATCTCTTGGATACCAGTGTAGCAATATTCCCACTACACTCTCTCACAATAAAAGTTTCGGGAATTTTAGGACAACAGATCCTCTTCTTGCTGGGAGTGGACAAGTTCGCGAGACTTGGAATTCCTGTGAGCCTCAAGATAACACCTGAATTCTGGCTTTCAGGTTTGTGGTAGAAGTTAGAACGTTTTCGAGCCTTGGCTACAACAGACAGAGAGAGTCTTAGGAAGCGGACGTCAGGTCAGAGTTTGGGCGTCGACATAATAACATATCGAGGAAGAGATACACATAAATAAATAGACTGTTGATTAGGGGAGGAGAGAGAGTGGAGAAGCAAATGGAGAAGTGAATGCAATTCTGCAAACGTGGGTTCTAGCCACCATGAGTGCACAGCAGAGCTTAAAGACTCCACCTTTACTGACTTCATTGGAATGCCGTTGAAACTCGAAAGGCCTTCGTGTGTGTTTGTGTATCATGAGATTACGGGTGATGGAGAATTCAATTGGAGCGAATTTCCTCCCTTCTCTCTCTTCGCCACCCAACTCGACTAGCTCGCTGCCTTCCCAAAGGTCCTGTTGGTTTATAGCATTGTGCTGACTACCCACTGCCCAGTATGCTCTCTATTTGCCTCTCTTTCTCTCTGCATCTTTCCTCACTTGTACACTTCGTACTCTCTCGTATACCAGAAGCAGGCATCAGGCATGCCGCAATGTTCGTACTCTGCATGTTTGAGGGGAGGTTTGCATGTTGTGGTTGAAACCCACGTTCTCCTTCAAATTTGAATCTCTCTCTCTCTCTCCTGGTATGCCAAAAAAAGAGACCATCTTAAAGACAGATTAGCGAAACGCATAGTTTTGACGACCATGAGAACTAGCTTTCTTCCTCGAACGCACGTATCCCTCATGGTATGGAACCTCAATCCTTGGCTGCAGATGAGGAACGAAACAGTATAACTGAGTCACGAGCTCTCATCAGTACAAGTGAGTGAACATGGCTCATACATCTAGTTGTCTCGCTGATGACAGCACAGTCGTCTTCCAGTGAACCTTCAAACACTATCAAGTTGGCGATGGTGATGACAAGCAAGCGCTCGAAGTTTCCGTGTAAGTCGCCGGCACCCCTCACTGAAAAAGGACGGCATTTCGCAACGCCAGCCGCGACGCCGTCTCCGAGCCAGAGACATGATCGTTCCGTAGGACGTATACCTCCATCGATGTATCAAAGTAAAGCCGAAGAATCGTATAGGTCTTTTTGGAACTCGGGTGGGCATGACTTATCTGATCCCCAGCACCAAATTCAACCCTTCTCTTCTTCTTTGTGCTCACTTTCCGTAAGCGACGAACCTCTTTCTTTCTTTTCGAAAGGTGGGTCGAAGTCCCCGTCCTATTCTTCCTTTCTTTCTAACCAATGCAGCTACAACGAGCATGACGGGGAAAATGGCAGCACCGGCTACGTCATTGGACCACTAATCAGCTTGGGAATTCTTGAATCTCAGATGGGCAGTGAGCTCAAGAGCATAGAGGATCGAGCCATTCAGATTGCGCCTAGCAAGGACGTAAGCGGTAGAGGAGGTATCCATAAGGGCCGTGCCCTTCAATGCGGCCTCAAAAAGTCGAATATCACGGAACGGCACCCAGACAAGCGTTGCCCATGCTGTAAGCTCGCTTTCTCATAATCTCAACGTAAGCATGTGTCATCTCCGTTGAAATAGTCAATCACTTAGCTCCATTGGCTAGTGACGGTGATGGACTGACCTAGGTTACTCCAGTAAAACATGACTACGTACTGCATGAGCAAACATGCAACTGTTATGCCTATCTCCATGAGGAAGCTTTTTTGCGAAAGCTGAAAGCGCGAACTAGTGGATGATTCATGAAAGCACGATATTAACTTTGGCGATACTTCCGCCTTCCGCCATTCCGCATTACATAATGCATGCTAGGGAGCTACATGATTCGTTTTCCCGGTGAGAAAATAATGTAGGCGATAGTTCTGCCATACAGTTCTCTGCATTATCTGGTTGACCGATAACGTGTAAGCTTTCCATGTCGACTACGATCCATATCACAATATTATATATTCAATCTTCTAGCGAATAAGTAATCGGGTGATTATACTGCTATCCGGTATTCGGCATCATACGGTTAACTTATGTTTGTAAGCTTTCCAACTACAATATTACATGTCCTCCTTCCCAGTGAGAAAACAACGTGGGCTAATTGAACTGTATTCAGCAAACCTCCCAGATTGATTACAATACGTATTACTATATTATACATTCATTATCTCATTGAGAAAATAATGTATGTGATATTTTCACCATCTTTTATCCTGCATTATTATCTGGCTTGCTCGTAGATTGTAAGCTATTCATGGTGAACAAATATGTATTACAGTATTACATGATGCGATTCAAAACTCAAGTGGGATCATGTTTACTGCCGTGTGTTGTCAATAATTGCTAGGAACTAAGTCCACAGGCATTCTAAGTGCAAGATATATTGCGGGCTGCATGAACTTAGAGAATTCGACTTTTTTGAATGTGTTGAATACAATTAGCATTTTTGTCATTGCAGGGGAACTGGTTTCCCGAAGCAAGAATTGTGAGTTTTATGTTCATTGGAGTCAAGTGTGGATGATTGCCGCTTCAATAAGCATGTTCTGTTTGTCACAGGTGAAGCTGATTTTCATTGTGTGTCACCATGTTGCCCAGTATTGGGGATGGCCGATGAGTCTTCTATGATTCATGCCATCAGTCCATTTTCAAAGGCTGCAATGACCTGCCAAAGAGAAGCGCAGGATGAAGTTTTCTTAAAGGATGAATACCTGTTTGAATGTGATGATTATCCTTACTTGAAGGAGTTAACGTCTCCACAACATCAGAAATGTGGCGTGGACATTGCTTCCCTCCAATACCTACCAGACATCATGACTCCTTGTAAAGAAGTGAGCCTGTCACGAGCTCTCTCTCTTAATCGATCTCCATATACGAATGTCAGGCCACCTCTTGTCCCAACACCAAGGCTAAACAACACGCCCTGTTCACCATGTCCAAGGACTAATAAATTGGAATTGCAAAGGTACAATGTTGTTGATTCAAACACTGCCGCTAAAGGAACCCCAGCTCATGGCAATAAACAGGGAGAATTTAAAGAAAATGCATATATGAATACATTGGACTACAGAAAGAGTACATTTAGAACTTGTTCTGAGAATGATGCCAGCAAGATTGACACTGGATTCTCTGTCTGGCAGCCAGGGAATGCACTGCCTTACAATACGACAGAAGATCCGGCAGTCACATCTTCATCTCTCACCACTCAGAGGGCAGTAGAAAAATTTCATATTGAGTCAGAAAACAATGCATTTGTAAGTCATATTCTGAGGTCTACTTCAGATTCACCTGAAAGTTTCTCATCTAATTCACATAGGGATTGGAGAAGTAGAAGTCTAGGCAGAAGTGTGAATCTGAAATCTACTGTGAGGAATCTGGAGGTGGCTTTTTCAAGGTATAGATCAGATTCTCTGCAAAGCTCAAACATGTGCATGGCAAAGATTGTTTCTGCAAGTTCTCATCAAATGGATGATGCAGGAACAATTGAGTTTATTCCGATGGACATGAATATTGACAAAGATCAACCCTGTATCCGTAACCGTTCAGAAGGTCAAGTGAGCAGAAAGTTCCATGAGAGTAGAAATAAAGGGCTGTGTAAAGTACAATCAAGCAGAAAATTAGCATCATTGTGTTCTGAACCACATAGTGTTAGGTCTTTTTCCAACAGTACTGCCATGAAAGCATTGCCACCAATCACACAGAAGCAGCAGAGGCACAAATTCGAGCTTCTCTGTAGGCCATCGCTCCCTGTTGCTCATAGTGTCTACCACGTCCCAGGATCCAGAGGCACTCTGTATTCTGAAAAGCTTTGCTCTACTGGGCATATTTCGAAGGGTGTAGTGTCAGGTCTTTCAAGAATTGTTACTCCATCCATTTTGCAGGCAGTTGTGCAATGCACTTCAATAGATGATGTTACTAGCTACACAATGACAGTTGATGGTACAGATGAAATGTTTATCGCTAGAGACTGCATGCATGAATCTTTGTCAATTTCAGAACCTAGGGTCATGTACACAATCTATTCAGGTAAAGTATCAGGCACAGGTTCCCGAGGAAGAGGATGGAGAAGGTGGACCAAAAGAGAAAACAAAGACATCTTAGATCTTGCAGGAATTCTGCAAGTTTCCAGTACAAATAAGGCAGATAAAGTTCATTCTGAATTAGACAGGGAGCATATGTTCCTGGAGTTTGTTCTTTATGATGGCATGACATGTGTTGGAACACAAAGTCAAAGCCTCCGGATTCACTCGTCAAATATGCCATGTCACAAGATGTCTTCTAGAGTTCTTTCCTCCAAAGATATGTCATTTTCAGTTTCCCATACCATAGTTCCTGCAAGGCTTTCCCATTGTGAAAGTATGGATACAGAGAGTACTAGTATTTTTGTTGGTGAAGAGGAAAGGTTAGCCAATGGTTCTGTTACTGTTCAGCCACCAACAGATACCCCTCGAAAGGGAGACATGAGACACAGGGCAACCACTTCCTTGGACAAGTGTAATGATTCAGATGCAGTTACCTCATTTGAATATGTCTCTCACCTTCCTTCATTTTCACATAAGGAGCTAGCAGCAATAGTTATGAAAGTACCCAGACAGAGGTGTCAGGGTGAGTTGAAGACAATCCATGGTGCTGAAATGAAGGGTGGATGGGGTTTAAAATTTTTGAATGCTAGCACTGACCTGGATACACACACAAATCTCTCAGGGATGCATTCCCCTAGAGTTATGGAGAATAGTACACATTTGCTGAGTACTGATGGCAGAGCTGTTGCAGAAGCATCAATTAGTGGTCAGTGGTGTTATCAAGCAGAGTGCAAATCAGTAGCAGGGGACTATACATCTTGTGCATTAGGCATGCGAGAGAATTCAACAGTTTTGAAGCGAAAAAGTTTTCATCAGCAGGCAGGACTAACAAAGTGGCTGTCAGTTATACTGCCCTTGGGTGAGCATGGCTTGCCCAGTGAAGGGATGAAAGGTCCCTCTTCATTGATCGAAAGGTGGGAGTCAGGTGGATCATGTGAATGTGGTGGCTGGGATTTGGGTTGTGGGATTGAGGTGTTGCATGCTGACAAGCCCAACTCTCATGGAGCATCTCAGGATACTGCTTCAGTGCTGTTGCAAAATCAACCCATTAATCTATTCCTGAAGGTACTTTTTCCACCTATACAAAATGGATCCTTCATCTTCTTTTTGCAGCTACATGCAAATTTGTGATTTTAGAGCAGTATCATATACGTAAATTGACAAACGATATGGTGGAAATATATATAAATGGTTTTTGACATTGGATAACATTAACTGTACTGGGGGGTTCTAAATTTAGGAAGTCAATAGATAGCTTTTATTTGTGTGTCCTGGTTGTTACTCCAGTAATAGCTGCTGTTAGCTAATCTTTTCAGTTTGATGTATATGCGTTCAGGAAAGCAACGAGCTTATGTTCAGCCTGCAACAAGTAGAGGAAGGTCAATATAGGCTTAAATTTCAAGAGAAGTTCTTGAGCTTGAGAGCATTTGCAACTGCTCTATCTGTTATTTGTAGCAGTCACATGAGTTTGAGATTGTCACCCTCCAAATCCTCAATTTTCTCATCTGCAACATCGACTCCATTGACATCAGTATCAAAGACAACATTTACATCGAAGACAATATCAACACCTTCAACTTCAACATCAATATCCCCATTGCCCTCACCAGCATCATCTTCACCACGGACAGCATCCACAGCAATGCTATTGTCTTTGTTACCTTCAACCACATCAGTTTTATTGACCTGAGTAACTGCACAAAACTGACTGAATGAACATAAAGGCGTAGTTTTAAATTCTCAGTTGATTGAAACCCATCATTTGAGATCTTGCTTTCATGTCTGTCAGCTTTCTGCTGTCTTAAGCATAAGATGAATACAGAATCTAGAACTGTTTCCAACAGAGTTAACAGTTCTCTAATCTTTGCTGTATCTTGTGACTATCATTATCATTTGTCAAAAATATGATTAGGGATACATGCTTATTATACTGGGTGGATATCCTAAGATCCCTTTCTCGATTTTTTTTATATTTGATGAGGTAGAACCTCATACAATCAGAAAGTGGATTGATAAAGTCATAATGGGCAGGCACGGAACGAGCTCAGTCAAAGGACGAATGTAACGGCTGGAAACAAGAGGTCCATTGCTACACAAACGTTGTATCATGTAGATGATACTGCTGTAGGACAATGCAGGAAAATATTCTGAAGAAAAAAAGAAATCGAAAAGAGATGAAGGAGAGGACAACTGGACCTGGGAATGTCGCCTGTGAGTGTACAGGGAGTTTCATACAGAGTTCAAAAAGGATGAATTCAATATTTCTTGTGTTCTTCTCTTTTAAGAAAAGCCTGTTGTCTTGCATGCTTGACATGCCTTGACATTCTACCAAATCAGTACGTTTGTAATTCTATCAGTCATCTATGCTTGACTTAATTACACAAGGTTATAATATGATCAGAACTGGCAGAAGAGAACCAAAATTATATTGGAGGACACTTGAGAAATATATTTATGTGCCTCGCTCAAACTGGAGAGCCGAACACAAGCATTAAAGATATCTAGATCAAGGAAAAAACTAGTCTTTGGATTGCCCCCTTTCCTGATCTGATATGAATTGTACGCATTGAGGCTGTAGGACATGATAAAAGAAGAAAAAAGAGGAAATTTTTGCGCCCTGATGCCATCGTAAAAACTAATCGGGAAAAATAAGAGAAGCGTTTCTTTTAAGACCAGGGAAATTGCATGCCATCAAACCTCTTGAGGTAATTGAATGATTAATCAATTCTTGAAATTAATTAATTATTGAGGAGAAGCTATGCATATAATATGGATCTGAAAGAGTGTGAATATTCAGTGTTGAAGCTCCTGGATTTTTCACTGTATTAGTGATTAAGGCCATTTTAGAAGACTAATGCTATAAATAATCAGGCTTTATAGAGGTCATAACTTATTATTCACTTATTTTCCATAAGTCAATTAAATCCTTTCTTACAAGATATTTGAAGTCAAACATTGTCCTCTTCTCCATCTTTCTGTGGACTCTTAGTTGCCTTGATGGTGCATGCCATCTTTTGCTAGAGTTGTTTTGTGTACCCGGGTCAAGGATGGCGATGATGTCTTGTACAAAGAAACCACTCGTGAGAGGTCTTTAAAGTTCTACCTTCCAATGCATCTATTCCCTAAAACCCTCCTTCACTTCCTCTAAGAGGAATCATGTGTGCTAATACCTTAAGGATGAATCCCATGTAACATTTCCTTCGCTTGAAGTCCATTCTTGTCCTTGAAAATGGGATTAGAAGGACCTAATGGAAGAGAAAAATAGATGGAGATAGATGCTCTCATTGAACCCATACCTTTGTGTACATGGTCATTTATTCATGGTTGTTTCCCCATATCCTTCCCTTAAAGAAGACACTTGGGAAGGCAAAGCAAAGGAGGGAAACCATCTTCAAAGGGTGCTCAAATGATCCCATTTAGCACTTAACTAGGTATGTTTTAGGCAGGTGGCTTCTCATCCATGTGAATGGTCTCAAGTTGTTGGTCCTTAAGTTGGACATGCATGCGTGTCCTCCTTCATGGCTAGATTAACTTGCTCTAGTACCAAATTTGGACTCCTTGAGATATCAAGCTAACACGTGATGATCCAAGATGATATGTTAGCCTCAAGAAATGATAGATACCAGATGGTTGAACCACACCCTAAGAGAGAGGTTTAAGAAGGCAAAGCAAAGGAGGGAAACCATCTTCAAAGAGTGCTCAAATGATCCCATTTAGCACTATCCTTTGAACTATTTTTCCGCTTAACTAGGTATGCTTTAGGTAGGTGGCTTCTCGTCCATGTGAATGGTCTCAAGATGTTGGTCCTTAAGTTGGACATGCATGCATGTCCTCCTTCATGGGTAGATTAACTTGCTCTAGTTGGACTCCTTGAGATATCAAGCTAACATGTGATGATCCAAGATGACATGTTAGCCTCAAGAAATGATAGATAGCAAATGGTCGAGCCACATCCTAAGAGAGAGGATTAAGAAGTAATCCTCAACCATGGCTTTTGGGCAAGTGGTTAGCCCATCATACTCCTAGTCGGTAGGTCATGAGTTCAATTCCCACAATCGGTCTAGGAAGGAGCCTTGGGCAAGTGGATGGAAGGCATGCGCATTGCTTTCAAAGATAATCCCATCCAATATTAGAGTGTATATCCCAATTCATAAGTTGGATTTAGATGTGTAAGTTACCATCGAAAAGCTCTTGGAATGAACTTTCCAATGGAATCACTAGATTGAGGATCCAAGACACCTTGCATAGGTGAGAACTAGGTTCAAGAGATCAAGGTTGAGAGCAAGGCAAGTTCGTAGTCTAGTGGCCAAGAAGCCGAAAGGCAAGCATCAAGATGCCAAGGTGGAGAGTGAGGCAAGTCTGTAGGAAAGTGGCCAAGAAGCGGAAAGGCAAGGCTCAAGACACCAAGGTTGAGAGCAAGGCAAGTACATAGGCAATAGGCCAAAGAAGTGGAAAGGCAAGGCTCAAGAGACCAGGGTTGAGAACAAGAAGGTTCAAGAGACTGTGCAAGGGTGAGGACATGAATTCAAGGGGAGATCAAGGATTGATCATTGAGGACAATGGTTCTAGAAGGGGAAGAGAGTGTTAGACTCAAGAAAAAATAGGCAAGAGATGGTTGAACCACACCCTAAGAGAGAGGATTAGGAAGTAATCCTCAACCATGGCTTTTGGGGCAAGTGGTTAGCCCATCATACTCCTAGCCCATAGGACATGAGTTCAATTTCCACATGACACATGCTAGTTTGTCTTACATCTATATGGGTATGTTCATATGTTTTAAGGACTTGATGGTACATCCTATCTTTTTCTAGAGTTGTTTTGTGTACCCGGGGCAAGGATGGTGATGATGTCTTGCACATAGAAACCACTCATGAGAGGTCTTTAAAGTTCTACCTTGCAATGTATCTACTCCCTAAAACTCTCCTTCACTTCCTCTAAGTCGAATAACGTGTGCCAATGCCTTAAGAATGAATCCCATGTAACATTTCCTTCGCTTGAAGTCCATTCTTGTCCTTGAAAATGGGTTTGAAAGGTCTTACTGGAAGAGAAAAATAGATTGAGATAGATGCTCTCATTGAATCCCATGTACTTTGTGTACATGGTCATCTGTTCGTGGTGCCTTTAAGAAGACACTTGGGAAGGCAAAGCAAAGGAAGGAAACCATCTTTGAAGCATATTGAACTAATCTCATTTAGCACTATCTTTTGCACTATGTTTCCACTTAACTAGTTACTCTTTAGGTAGGTGGTTGCTAGTCCATGTGAATGGTCTCAAGACTTTGGTCCTCAAGTTGGACATGCATATGTGTCCTCCTTCATGGGTGGATTAACTTGCTCTAGTATCAAATTTGGACTCCTTGAGATATAATGCTTAACACGTGATGATCCAAGATGACACATGCTATTTTTTTTTTCGTACATCTATATGGGTATGTTCATATGTTTTAAGGATCTTTTTAGTGAGCTACATTGAAACTATCTATCAAGACACATTTCTTTTTGCTAGAATTATTGTTTGTAGATGATGATGATGATGATGACGTGTGTTGTACAAAGAAACCACGAGAGAGAGATCTCTAGAATGTTGCCATGGCACTTATCTACTCCCTAAAGCTCTCTTCCATGTCCTTAAAGTAGAATTCTCCAAATGAATCCTCACCTGAGTTCCACGTGGCACTCATGTGAGGGCCCATGTGTGCTAATGCCTTACGGATAATTCTTGTAAGACTTTGCATTCAGATTTGCATATTCTCATGATGAGAAGCATCTTAGGAGGTTCAACCTTATGAAGATCCATTAAAAGAAGCGAGTTCATATCATTGCGGTAAGGATTGTTTTATAGAGTAATAAATTATGTTGATTTTAGAACGTTTCATGTCAATACTAGATTAAATTGATTCTAGAATGCCTTGACCATAAGGATAAACATAGGAGGCAATAATTTTAATACTTTTGTACATTGCACTCCATATGTTATCGCTTGCTATGTTGCTTATATGAGACAATCTTTTGTGCGAAATGGCATCACTATGGATGAAGCACATATCAATATAATTTGGGATGACTTTATTAGGATAAGATATTTTCCTTTAATGAAAATTTATTAATAGGGAGTGAAAAAAATAATTTTATGCTCTAAAGTAATACTCTAATTTTGGCATATGCCAAGGAATTTGCACTCTAAGTTTGGCATATACTCTAAGTTTGAGAGATTTATGTTCAGGAGAAAGGAACAATTATGATTGCAAGGTCAAACGCCAAATATCACAATGGATTTCAGTTAGAAGTTGATTAAGTTGATCCATCCTTGTATCTGATTTGTTAATTTTTATTGTAGTTGCAATGGGTTTGCCAAAAATTGAAGAAGGTGAATACTAAGTAGTTTTAATGCACCCTCTCATTTATCCATTTGTGAGACCATCCGAAAATAGTAAAACCAGTTTCTTTTTTCAGCATCTCTCAAAGATGGGATATTTTTCTATGTATTATTTATAATTCTTATCTACAACTCTTCAAGATTCGTGACTATCTTGCTTGAAGCTATAGAATAGAGAAGAGGAATCATGATTTACACCATGCTTCAAAAAACTCACCTATGAATTCATGCACGAGCATGTCCATATTCCTAAACATTGCAATGGATAGTGGTGGGAACCATGCAAGGCTCAACTAGTATCAAGCCAAAATTCTCATATTAAGTGAAATTATCTATAATTTGTTCACCTCTCAAGACTTGCTTGCACTTGACATAAGGATTTCCATGTACACCACTTCAGAAGGTCAAAGAGATTTTCCTAGGTCTTGATGGAATCAACCTAGGTTGATTGCAAGTGTGACTTGCTCAACTAGCTTAACAATTAGTCTTATCTTAATCTCAAGCAAATCTTGCTAAAATTTGAAGAGGGTTCATGTGGTTTTTGTCGTCTAAGTTTTCAATATGGTTCATGGTGGATTTTGTCCTCTAAGTTTTGGGTTTTCACTTGATTTTCCTAGGTTTTCTTTCAATGGAGCATCCTACCTTTGGCACTACCAACTAAAGGTTAGGGATTTGGTTCCATGCTCATTCTTTTAGGTTAGTGTACTTCCCTATGGGTGTTTACAACCTTATCCATATACTTAAGGTGTAGATTCAAGACTATACATGATTACCAAGTTTGTGGGTGAGAACCTCACACTTTTTATTTGAACCTTCCAATTTTTGTGCTTTTCATATCATTTTACAAAATTGAGATAGTTAACCTAGAATATATTGTTTCTAAGGCACAACGCTAAAATCTATTTCTTTATTTGAGTCATGTAGTAAGTATTTAGTGTTTGGTGGCACATTACTCACAAGTACTACTATTTACTTGATGTTAATTGCAAGAAGATGATTTCGAGTTAATTCTTTTTCTTTAAAGGGTTCAATATATTCTCCAAGAATTTACCATCCCTCAAACACAAACTATTCATACCTCAAAATCTTCTAAGTTGAATGATTCAAGTGCAAGAATAGACTTCAACAAGGGACCAAGTTGCATGCTCTTCGATAATTATACTCTTCCCATTAGAGTAGAGAAAACCCATAGAGAAGAAGTAAGTGTTTGCACTTTTAATCGAAACTCAAATCTCCAAAGAATGATTAATTTTAACCTTAGAGTAAAGAAAAAGTGGATAAGGAGGATCTAATATAAAAATAGCTTTCCTTCTATCTTGTGGAGACTATTAAATTCATTTCGGAGGAGATTAGCTTCTTGTCCTCCAAGAACTTATATTTGTGGATCTTTGAGCATATTTTTTTGCCTATTTCTACATTATATTTTTGTCCATCCCTCCTTTTCTTTTTCAAAGTGTGTATGAAGCTTTAAATGTTATTTTTTGTGAGGTGGGTGCATGTTGGAATGTTTTGCACGTAGATTTCTCTTCTATGTGCATGCTTTTGTAAAATTTTCATCAGTATTTACTTCTCGAGATATTTACATTTTGGTTGAGAACTCAAGAATATATATGTCTTTCTTTCTTTTCAAGATTATGGGTGATCACAGACTTCTTGGGAATGTACACAAAAAATTTGGTACATATTCTTGGAGCGAATTTAGTTACATTTTCGTAGAACTATTGTTTCATAAACAAGCTACTCCCTAGGTTGATAATATAAGTGTGTGCATGAGTAGCAAAAACACACCACTCATCAGGTGTACACCATCCCATGAGAATGATTACTTATTATTCTATTATTGTTAGGTATAAGGCATACATGAGAGTGATCAAAGAGTATATGAAAACATAAATTTTTCAAGAAAGAAGTAAACACATGGAATGGAAAATAGTTATGCACAATAAGGTCAAATTCTTGGACGATAATAGAGCATGCACATTAGTTCAAGATGCAATATGTTAGAAATCAATCTACAAAGACTGTCTCATGTGTGAGTGGGAGAAGGGCTAAGTCTAAACAAGGTCCCTAACTCATGGGATATCCTAAGGTACCCAAAACTTAATGGGGATGAGTGTTGCATTATGACCACATGTTAACACTATATCATTCTAAGTCATTGTCTACCTTGGGTACAAGTAGATATAAAGGACGGGAGGAGAGTTGCACACACACTCGGTTTTGAGTCTTCAATTGAGAGAGAAAAAATTAGGAAGAAATTCCTACTTTTGGTATCAAGATCCTAGTTTTAAACATCTTTTGGAAATGATATTTTGAAGAACTAATCATCACTCATCTACATTAATAGCATCATCCTCATCATTGAAGAAAGATCGCTACGGGGACTTGTAGAGAACTTGGTTCATAAAAAAGAAGAGCTTGGAGCCCTTGAGGAAGCTAAAGCCCCCCCCCCCCCCCCCCCCCCCTCCCAAGGGAGCCCCACATGTGAGCATGCTTAGAAGTAAGAGGAGGTCCCAACATCATCTCATGGATATCTAGAATCACTACCATGTACCATCTATTTTGTGAAAGGAGGTAGGAAGCCTCTCTCTTCTTGTCTCTTGCTTATGAAGGAAGAACAACCTTGAGGTGCCTTATATAGGAATTTTTTTTGGGTTATAACTCACATATGGGATTAAAGGAAATCATCTCACCCATATTCTACTTCTTCTCCTTTGTATGAAGCATCAAAAAACCCTCCTCTCTTCTTTTCCATCTTAAATACCCATATAGCCTATCTATGGAGAGGGGATTTCCAACACCATCTCTCACTTATCTGAGCATATATTTCTCCATAAATGTATGAATTTAGAAGTTTCACTTGCTCCTAATCCTTTGCTTTGAGGACTGCCCAATGACTACCTAGTGGTGTATGCAATTTCAATGTACAAAGCTTCAAATTTGGCTATTCATGCACAAGGAGATTCAATGGAGTCATTTGAAGATAGAAAGGGGATCTATTTCAACTATGGAGCGATCAAAAGATGGTTTGTGAGAAGTTCCAACCTCTAGATCACCTTTACACAAGGATTTTCTCAACTTACGATAAGTTCTTGGTCAATATTTTCATCCACAACTCTCTTTTCATGCATAACATTTTGTTAAAGTAGGCATTTACTCTTTATATGCATGGATGCTTAATAGCATACAAATGAACCTCTACGCATCTATTTAAAGCTTTTTGAGGAGTCCCATTTTCATACTTTTGTGCAAGTATCACTAGGAGAAAGAAAAAAAGGGTTTGTGGTGCCCTATGGCTATTGATGTGATTTGTGCATGCGAGCACATTTTCCCTATCGTTATTGGTGGAAAATTGTGCCTACAAGCACATATATGTTGTTAGGTGCATGTAGAGCACATTTTTTTTGGATAAATCATCAAAATACCAGAAAAATTTTCAATTTTTCTACGGACACTTGCTGAATCATTGTAGGAAGATACTAAGATGCATATTTCTTATCTTTTTTTATAACCTTTGCAAAAGTTAGTGAATCATCTTTGCAAAAGTTAGCATTTATTAATACCATAGACTCTTAGTTGTATATATAAAATTATATTCATTTAAAAAAACAAAACCAAAAGAAACTTTACACACCTTATAGATATGGAACCAAGACCATCTTTCCCACATCAAGAGGACACACACACGATAACACTCTAAAGAGTGTTATCATGTGCATGTCTTCTTGATACTATGAAGCGAAGGATTTCACACATAAGATTAACTTACACACCATCTTAGAGCACATATATAGCTCTAAGAGGGAAGAGAACATGCTTGATATTGGGACATTAGGGATGGAATTAACAACTTCAAGTGAGAAACATACTCCAAAACTTTCTAATGAAGGTAACATATCCCAAAAGTTTCTAATGAAGGTATCCAACAACAAAGGCTAGGTGGAACTTAAGAACCTTAAGCCACCATGCTATCATAGCTCTATGAGTGCTCACACTAAGATGTTGTTGAATAGTGGGTCAACAAGTGGGGAAAATGTTTTTGAATATTCCATATCATGAACGATAGGGATACAATTCAACAAGCAATGTATAATCTCATGGATGTCACCCATAGGTGGTGGCATAATATTGAATAAGATAAGAAAGAGCCCGCTATATGGAAACAATTTAAAGTATTGTTCTATAATAGTTATTTGCCTCTTGATTAAGAGGTGTATCACTAGATACATGATTTTTCATAAGCAGATGGACCTAATTATCTAAGAATATGCAAAGAAGTATAGGAAGGTACTTTTGGAAGTACCATATTCCACCCCAAAATTTCTCCAAGCTCATAAGTTTGTATTAGTCTTGAGAGAAACTATCAAAGCTCTAGTTAAGAAAGAGACATGCCACCCTTTGGCACATTCCATAGACATGGATCTAGTCTATGAGGATGGCAACAAGGGGCACATGCTCCTTAGGCTAGAGATCCTCTTGGACTATGATGAGTCGAACCTCTTCGTCGAGTGCTCATAGTCTTGAGTGCACAACCTTAAAGAGAAGCTAAGCACGTGCATATGATCAAAACTAATTTGGGAGGGAAAATAAAAGTATCTACTCTAGTTAAGAGGGCTTTTAATAAGTCTATTCTCACTCCTTGATAGAAAGAGAGTGCAATAAGGGAAGGATTATGTTATAATTGACAACATCAATTCAAAGATTACCCTAAAAAGAAAAAGATCACAATAGACATATCAATAAATTCCATAGGCAACTAGCAATGTAGATGAGGAAATGGTGAGTCCCCATCTCAGAGATCATCTCCCATAC
>CM035423.1:140352722-140360222 GCA_020310875.1 Ceratopteris richardii | reverse complement strand
TTGCAAATAAAAGGGTTATTTCATCAACCCTCCTCATCAAGAATACATGGTTGAAACTAATATTGTGCAATGGAGCCAAAACCTTAGCACTGTTATCAAGGCCCATTGAGCAAAAGTGCTTAAAGTCATAAATCTGTGTGAGGTGTTGAACTTCTGGTTTTGGAGTATATGCTTCTGAAATCAGCTCAGATAAAATCGGAAGAGTAAAAGCATTGTTACGTGCCAACTTCTTAGAGAAAGTACTGAACATTTGATCAATGTGATCATGAGTGTGGCCAACCAGAAGAAAATTTACCTTAACCTTCTGAAATACCTGTTTTTCAACAAGCATGCTTAAATATCCAAAGACTGTAGAATTTTTATTCTCTCTTGCAGTATTATCTAGTTGCAAATATAGAGTTGGTGGCAAAAGACCCTTCCATGATTGCAAAACACGATGAATGACAGAAACTGTAAGGTTTGGATCATTATGCACATTCGGATATGTGAAGAAAACCTTGGACATTACAGTTCCATTGTATACCAAAGCACCAACCAAATGCATTTGCACAAGGACTTCATCTCCAATGTCCTTAGGGATGCGATAAAAATGTGGCAAACAAGTTTTTTTTTGATCCATACCATCGATCAACAAACACATATAACGCTCCGGATTTCTGAGTGCCTTACTTCGATGATGAATTGCTTTCTTTCTCTCTAATGCTTGACTGTCACGATGGTTGTTAAGAAGGTTTTTAAAATTATGCTTTTCCTGTGGTGTTGTAGCCACTTTTGCCATGTTCTTCAAAGTGGCGCAAACTGAACATTCACCCATTCTAACTTTACGAGGAATAGAAACATTGTTAAACTCTTCCTTCCATAATCGAGTAAAGTGACGATACAACACATACTTCTCATTTCTATTTTCCATGTCTTCTCTATATATTTGAAATACCTCTCGACGAGTAAAGTTATCTGACAAGTGCAACCTTCCAGTTGTAGGCATAACTTCACAATGCAAGCTAAAATAGTTCATCATCCAATTCATTGCATGACGTCCAACAGATCCTTTGGTCCCAACATGGAACGTATCCAAAATGAGATCCCCATTCAAAAACCCTTGTTGAACCCTATGTATTCTAAAATTTCCTACACCCATTGCAATTTTAAATGCAGCCCTACAGCATGGCATCCCTTGAGTAAAGAAATATTCAAAACCAACACGCGTTACTGACATGTTATCCTCAATCATTTGCATGCAAGAAACAAGGTATATATCTTGCCTTTCACTATCTAAATGGAGGAATTTTTCTCTTATGTGCTTTAGTTTCTTCATTCCTAAATTATACAAACATTTCAAACCACAACAATGCTTCACAATATCCAATGCAATCTGTCTATCTGAAGTAAGAAATTTAAATCTTTTTCGACTTACTTCACGAGACCTTCTTTTAAATCGTAGATTGAGCTTGCTTTGCTTTTTCGTTGCTCCACATGCACTTGAGTCAGAAGGGAGATCAATGGTTGGATCAGATGGGAGATCAAGAGGTGCATTTGGTTGAGCAGCATTGCACTGTGAATTGGATAACTTAAATGACTCAACAGAAAACATGGAATCATCAGCACGTTCTAAATCATAGGGATGATCACTTCTCTGGAAAGGTTCAACTGAGAACAATGAATCAATATGAGCAGAGGAAGCTGATGCCCAAGCATCCACTGAAAAGATTGAGCTCATCTTCACTGAGTTCACAGAAGACTGAAGATGAATGACCTTTTTAAATAAGTAGAAATCCGAGATCAAGTGAAGATGTCACATCAAATGTCACATCAAGAAGATATGAAATCAAAAGCTTATTAAAGTACATTAAATAACATTAAACATCAAATTACATCAAATCACTTAATTACTCAAATATACACTAATAAGGGAACCAAAGATTTGATTCACTTTTGATTCAAATGAGAAACACAGTTGATTTCTAACTACATATGAGTCATTGAGTCTAAGCATTGTGAATGAATCAAAATATATCCAAGTTGAGTTCCAACATGAATATATAATAAAATTGTTTGGAGAAATTTTACAAGAAGAAATTTTACAACTGGAATATATCCAAGTTGAGTTCCAACTGGAATATGCTATGCCATTGAACACTATACAAGAAGAAATTTTACATTTGGTTAAGATTTCAAGGATTAGGTTTTATTGTGGTCTTGGCTAGATATCAAAGAGGTAGATGAAAGTATATTAAAAAAGAATTATGTGTAAAAGAGGTACACAGAATGTTTATTCATACATTGATTTTCCATTTCAACAATGTGTTACAAGATAAATGTGAATATGAACTGAAGTGTGGAGGATAACACTATAAAGATGTCATTAATCTCACAACTTAGACCTGATTTTCTCCCAAGCAACATACTCTAAGAAAAAACTTCTACATGAGATTAGAAATCCTCATGTATATATGATATTGTTGCCATTGAAGTTTAATTTCCATGCAAATGTATATAAATAGTTGCAAGGTTCTGTACTTGAATGTTTATTCATACATTGATTTTCCATTTCAACAGTGAGTTACAAGATAAATGTGAATATGAACTAAAGTGAGGAGGGTAATACTATAAAGATGTCATTAGTCTCCCACATTTAACACAACTTTGACTTGATTTTCTCCCAAGAAAGAGATTCTAAGAAAAAAATCTCTACATGAGTTTAGACATCCTCATGGACATACCATACTCTTGCCATTGAAATGTAATTTCTATGCAAATGTATATAAATAGTTGCAAGGGTCTATGAATATTTCATTAAAGTGGCTCTGAAACAACCTATTTGTGTGGGTGCTATTCCCTGGTTAGATAAGTTGACAGATTTAGTTAGCAACTGGACTCATTCAGTTAGATCCAGTTAGTCTCTGGTTCAAGTTACCCAATTGCCTATAAATACCAGAGGAGGAGATCATTCGCATTTTCAAAATCCACGAGCAAGAGAGAGCAGCAGAGCACAGACAACCATGGAGCACAGAGCTCAGCATACCAGCAAGCCAAGTCTGATGGAGAAGAAGAATGTTGGCAAAAGTACCAAGAGGTAGACAAAATCATACCATAAATAAAGATTCCAAAAAGATTCCCTCTGTATGTCTGTGTAAAAAGTCTGATTTCTAGGTATTTATTTTTCTTACCTCTAGAAATATGGATCCAAAGCATGTACAACTCGATGCCTGGCATCGACTTTAAGGTGTAAGTCGATGCCAGTCATTGACTTAGGATTGCAAGTCGATGCCAGGCATCGACTTGCAGGTGCAAGTCGATGCCTGGCATCGACTTACACCTGAAAGTCGATGCCAGGCATCGACTTGGGCCCAAAAGTCGATGCCAAGCATCGACTTGCTGGCATCAACATGCACTGAAAAGTCGATGCCAGGCATCGACTTTAGGGTGCAAAGTCGATGCTTGGCATCGGCTTTTGGGCCCAAGTCGATGCTTGGCATCGACTTTTGGGCCCAAGTCGATGCCAGGCATCGACTTTGTGTGCAAGTCGATGCCAGGCATCGACTTGAGGGTAAAAGTCGATGCCAGGCATCGACTTGGCCCAAAAGTCGATGCCAAGCATCGGCTTGGGCCCAAAAGTCGATGCCAAGCATCGACACTTGCACCCCCAAGTCAATGCCTGGCATCGACTTTCACCCTAAAGTCGATGCCGGGCATCGACTTGCACACAAAGTCGATGCCTGGCATCGACATGCACTTAAACATCGATGCCTGGCATCGACCTGAAGCTCAAAATCGATGCCTGGCATGGACTTGGGCCTTTGAAAACCACATTTACGTTTGATCTGATATTTCCAAGTGCCTTCAGGGATGCGGAGTACAAGGATGAAAGGCCCATCAAGAAGCTCAGAGTCACCATGGGCTCTAGTGACCAGCAACGTGACAAAGGCATTGGTCACCAAGCAAAACCAAAGAAAATTATTGCACCATTATCCTCTGAGAAGGCCAGCAACCCACTAGGAATATCCTCAGGTGGACAGAGTAGCATAAAAATTCCTGAGGAGGATCCAAATATGAAGGAAAGGTCTAGGGAGACGGAGGTCATGAGGACAGATCGTCCACTTCGGGACATGACAAATCTAGAGTGGTGCCTTCAGTACATTGAAGAGAAGAATGCAGTCCTCCTTGTGTTCGCAGGGGCTTATGGCAAAGGAAAGATCACGACAACACAAGGTTTTCAGTATGGCCTTGTTTACAAACTGGATTATGAAGATGAAGATTCTGACAACCTGCTTTTCTTGGTGGAGACATCGAAAGGATTAAGAAATGTCATATGCAAGATGGATTTCTTGTGCCCATGGTGCTGTGTTCCAGAAGGGCTAGCTCAGATATGCAGAGACTCAGTGAATTTCATCAAGGACCTGATGCCATGGATCCAGGGCAATATCATGCCAACACAACAGAAGAAGACGACCCCTGTAAAGGCAAGGGGTAAGCAGAGCGTGTAGAAAAAGCTCCAAAAGAAAAAGAAGATAATTTCAGAAGAGGAGTTTTCTGACTCAAGCTCTAGCTCTGGGGACATAATTGTTGCACCTGGTGGAGAGCTTGCATCTGGTGTTCTTGGTACTGAGCAAAATAAGATGAGGGAGGACATAGCTAGAAGAAAAGTTGTGAAGAAGGGGCAGTTGTTCCACCTGCCAATCAATATCATCCACAAGCCACCCGTAGATCCAGTCACAGGGAGGAGGCCCCTTGAGATCAGGGAGCCACATAATTTGCACGTCCAGAATCTTAAGAAGAAAATGAAAATAAATCCTCATGCTACTGTTGTGCCATTCCTTGTCATGGTGGATCCGAATGAGTGCAGCTGTGTGGACGAGTTCAATGAGGGTTTGTTTGAGGATTACACTTATTATGTGATTGGAGGTTCACACTCTACAGAGGCTCGTAGACAGTTAGTGAAGGAGCACCCTACTACATTTTTCTTTAGGTATGCAGAGTGTAAGATATATGCTGGTCTTACAACTGAGGAAGCCAAGCTTCTTGCTTGGGATCACAACAACGACAATGACTACAGGCAGAAAATGTCCTCCATAGAGAGAATTCGGTTCTTCCACCATGAATATGAAGATTGTCTTGTGAAGGAAGCTGGAAGAATACATCCCAATCTACGAAAGAAATGCCTTATTGAGGTTGGAATTGCATTGGATGAGAATAGAAAGTCTGATGCTTTGAGGAAATATGATCCATGGTTTCAACTGGCATTCAGATCAGGTGAGATCTGGGATCTACAGGATAGAATTTTCACAATGTGGGAGAACAAAGAGGTCAAGGGCCAGAAGCAACGAAAGTCGAGGCCAGACCCACAAGTTGATCTGAAGGGAAAGGGAAGGAAAGTTGACCTTTCAATTGGAGAGGCTCTTGAGGACATGAAGCTGACCCCATGGAGGGCCCTTCAAGGAATCAAGGATGATACATTGATCATATCAACTTTGTCAAGGGTAATCTCGAAGGAGTTAAGCCTGGAGGAGATGGTGACTGAGCTCAATAAGTATCTATGTTATTCTCAGATCCTTTTTCCCTCCTCCCATGCTTCTGGTCTAACCTAGTCTCTTTTATATTTCTGTGTCTGTAGTCATAAAGTGTACATGAAGATTCAGGAGGTGATGATGAAGAGGCTGGGTTGCTTTTCTTGGACAGAGGTCCAAGCAAACTATCCAACCACATCATCCTACAAAGCCTTATCAGAATATTTCATCCGGTTTCGTGATTGGGTAGGTTCTCTTTCTGAGGTTGTGCCTGGTTTGCCATTAAGTTAGATGCCTTGATTCACCTAACCAATTTGATGCCTTGCATGGCATCGACTTACAGCTAAATTCGATGCCTGGCATCAGTCTGCAGGCAAAAGTCGATGCCTGGCATCGACCTGCAGGCAGAAGTCGATACCTGGCATCGACTTGGGGGCATAAGTCGATGCCTGGCATCGACTTGCAGCATAAGTCGATGCCTGGCATCGACCTGCAACATAAGTCGATGCCTGGCATCGACCTGGTGGCAAAAGTCGATGCCAGGCATCGACTTATGTCCCAAAGTCGATGCCAAGCATCGATTTTCAGTAGAAGGTCGATGCCTAACATCTACACCAACAAGAAATCGATGCCATGCATCCGTTTCTTATGTTTTGTTTGCTGTATTGAAGAGCTCTTTTAATTGTCTTCCCATTTTTTCTGCAGAAACCAAGGAAAAGTAAGTCTACAGAGGTACTAGATGATTGCCCCCCTGCATTCCTTGCTCACATTCAAAGAGCAAGGCATGAGAAATCTAGACGGAAAGCGAAGGAGATGGATTTTGATGATGAACCTGATCTTAAATGTTTCTCCAATCCCCTAGACCCCCTTAGGCCTGTATATTACAATGTGTTCTGTAGTGATGTAAATAATATTTGTTCTGTTGTGCCTAGAAAACATTTCTCCCTTCTCATAGCAGACATACCCTATGGATTTAGGATGTTGGGATCAGTTAATGATGATGAACCCTTCAAACACCCTCAGATTCGGAAGATGGTCACCGATTTTGCAGAGTTGACTATGTCTCCTCTTTGGAGGATAGTAATTTTCCATAGCAGAGACCAGTCTTTCTCTGTTTCAACTGCTCTGAAGGCAAGATGTCATGCTGTGGAGTGCCTCACTTGGTAAGTAATCTTCTTTCTATCTCCATGGCTTTAATGATGCTCTCTGTGACTCATATTTCTTTTTTGCAGGGTGAAGACAAACGTAAATCACACTCCTTTGCATCGGTTTGTGAGCGCCACTGAATGCACTACAGTTGGCTATTATGATGAAGTAAGCAAAAGGAGAGTCAGGGAGCATTGCAATGAGAATGGGATCTCAAATGTGCTCATGTTCCCAGTCGTTACCAAGAAACTTCGTCATGTAGCTGGGGACATGACATTGTTTAACCCTTATCAGAAGCCACAAAAACTCATAATGAGATTGCTTCAGCTATTCTCCAATGATGATGACTGGGTCCTAGACCTTTTTTCGGGCACAGGTAATTTCAATTTTCACAAATTTCATTAGTCATGGTTGATTGAAGCCTCTAAGTGGTTTTCTGCTGTTTCAGGAACGACTCTGGCTTGCTCCTTAAAGATGTTCAGGCACTGCATAGCTGTGGAGAAGGATGATGCTCAAGTGAGCTTCATTAGAATGAGAATCAATGGGCTGAATGAATGCCCAGATGAAGACCAAGAGGTTGGAAGGAAGCACATTGCAGATACGGAGAGATTCCAACCAGCTTCAAGGGAGCCTGTTCCCCCACTTGCAGATGAACCGGGGGACATGGCTGACCTTGAAGAGCCAATCTTGGAGCAAGAGAGGCAAGATAGGTGTTCTAATGTGCCAGAGGATCCCAATATCCTTGAGCTTGAGGAAAGCTATGATCAGCTTCTATTGTAGATTCACATTACTCTTGTAGAACACATGAAATGTAAAAGATCATTTTAATGGAAATATAATTTGGAGTTCT
>CM035423.1:140345222-140347722 GCA_020310875.1 Ceratopteris richardii | reverse complement strand
ATGCATATGTATATGTATGTATGTATACAAGCAAGCATATGCATACATGAATTTTTATATGCATGCATACATGCATGCATAATCATGCATACATGCATGTATATGCATACATGAATGGATATGCATACATGCATGAGGGATATGCATACATGAATCTTTATATTTTTGTTTTCTAATATGCATATGTATATGTATATGTATATGTATATGTATATGTATATGTATACATGAATGCATATGCATATGCATACATGTATGCATATACATACATGTATATGTACATGTATGTATACAAGCAAGCATATGCATATGTATATGTATACATGTATGCATATGCATATGCATATGTATACATGAATGCATATTCATACAAGCAAGCATATGTATATGTATATGTATACATGTATACATATACAAGCAAGCATATGCATATGTATACAAGCTTAAGCATGCATATGCATACAAGCAAGCATATGCATACATGAATGCACATGCATACGTGAATGCATATGCATACAAGCAAGCATATGTATATGTATATGTATACATGTATACATATACAAGCAAGCATATGCATATGTATACAAGCTTAAGCATGCATATGCATACAAGCAAGCATATGCATACATGAATGCATATGCATACGTGAATGCATATGCATACAAGCAAGCATATGTATATGTATATGTATACATGTATACATATACAAGCAAGCATATGCATATGTATACAAGCTTAAGCATGCATATGCATACAAGCAAGCATATGCATACATGAATGCATATGCATACATGAATGCATATGCATACATGAATGCATATGCATACATGAATGCATATGCATATGTATACATGAATGCATATGTATACAAGCTTAAGCATGCATATATATACATTGGATGAGATGAGATCTTCATATTGCATCAGATGGGATCTCCACGTACACCTTGAGGTGCATTTGATCATGACGAATCAAAGATATATCATATCCGTAATGGAGCTCCAGTTATGGATGCGGCGGGGAAGTCAATGCGTCAACGTATACGACAACTCTGCTCTATCGAATTCGGTCATTCAGTAATGTTAAAATGGACCGAAGAGGATAGAGACTCTAAAAATCATATCACACAATGCATATATGAAGAGTACCGGCCAGCACCTGGCAATCCTATTGTGAGTTCCGATTGGATTCAACATATAGCACGCGAGGTGATGTCGCATCGACGATCGGAAGCTCGCGATGCTTTCAAAGCAGGCTTACCGAAGCCTGTATGGCTAGATGCCGAAGAATGGGAATTGATTCAGGATGAGCATCAACATACTCCTGATCGGTATCGTCAACAGAGAGATGCAGCAGCGACACGTTTAGATACGGTTGGAATGTCGCATTTAGGTAGCGGCGGATATGACAGTATGCGCTACCAATTTGTAAGTATGATGTTAATTATTGAAGTTGTTTGTGTTAAGTATATTATGTATATTCATCTAACATTTTACATATTTACTATAGGAGTTGGCAGTGGGTCGTCCTCCAACGCAAACTAAAGAATCATATGGATATCGACATGGACTGACTGCACTGTTACAAGACTTAGAGGGACGTGGTGCAATCCTCTCATGGGAGAATATTCTTGATTAGGGAAAGTTATATCTTGGTTTCATGTTTCTAGTTGTTGTTTATAAATGTCATATTAATTGGTCTTATTCTATACATATGTTTTGTTGCAGGATTGTAGGTCTAAATATTTTGATCAATGCCACAATTTTGTATCACACTCGCATACGACAATGATGAACCATAATTTTGTATTCGATTCCTATATGGAAGTGTTTTGTCACATTGCCACAATTTTGTATTACACTCCTATGTTGCAATGATGTACCATAATTTTGTATTCGATTCCTATATGGAAATGCTTTGCCACACTTTTGTACATTTTTCATTTATGGAATATACGACTTTCTGTACATGAGTCATTGTTCATTTTTGCTCATATAAGTTTATGTTTTGGTTGCCATTAGAGTACATAACACATGTACTCAGTTGGGCAGAGTGTATTGTCTTTTGCTAAACAACATCATGCTGTAGCAAAAGACAACACACTCTACCCAAAACAATTTGTGCAGGTATGGTCGTCGGTATACGCACTGGTAGCTCCAATTGGTCGTCGGTATATGCGCCGGTACGCCCAACACGGACGTCGGTATAAGCATCGGTATAAGCGTCGGAAATTCCGACGGTTATACCGACGCTTATAGCGACGACTATACCGGCGCCATACCGGCGAATTCTTTTCGACGCCTATACCGACTGCAACACCGACGTCGTGAAGAAATCACACCCGTTCAATTTCCTCGGTAGCAGCCTCGGTATACCCTCGATGTGTTGTAGTGTATCTATCCATCTATCTATCTATCTATCTATCTATCTATCTATCTATCTATCTATCTCTGTATCTATCTATCTATCTATCTATCTATCTATCTATCTATCTATCTAT
>CM035423.1:140171747-140322722 GCA_020310875.1 Ceratopteris richardii | reverse complement strand
TTATCAGAAAATTGATTATTCTGAAAAATTCAACTTCTCAGAAAAAGTCTGCTGCAAATTAATCACTCATTGACTAATCAATCCTGTAAAGTTTTTGATAATACTTTGTAGACTACTTCGACTTAAGGTTGTGGACCTTCTCCAACTTAAATCTCTGCAAATGGTTTAGTATATTCTGAGAAATCATACAAACAAGTTACCTATGTGTAAAACACCGTCTCTGTAGTAGCGACTTTGACACCTGCAACTTCTTAGCTACAGCTCTCACAATGTCGAACCCGTTTGATCAAGATCTTTTAGCCATAGATGGCTTACCTTCCATCTTAGATTTTAAGCCCTCACTTGTGTAAAACTTTACACCACACACTGAGTAATGTTCATTTCTCTGAACATGAAATCTGCGCCAGTTTTGTTGACTCTTAGAACATCATTACATATGAATGTTCCTAAACTAAATTCTCTCAACCTGATTACAATTAGCCTCTCAAATTCTAGCCATAGATAGATTAGCTATGGACTTAGATACGTGCAGAAGGATTTCTCAAAAGATTAAACACAGAAGGAGCAGACAGCAAAACATCGGGCGCAAGTTTTCTTGATTTCTCAGAAAATTACAATTGAGTGAAGTTGATGAAATCAACTCACTTCTCATGTGTCTAATGACACTCTCTACTACTCCTTTCTCTCTTCCTATTCTCTATTCTCATTCTGTCCTACTTGCCCCGACTTTTTCAACCATTTATAGGCAAATATATACAAGCTTATGACTAATCAAAAAATATTAGTCAGCTATATCTGAAGTAATGTACATATGTGCACATAGTTTTGAACTTCTGAATATGTCCTTCCTTCAACTTTCTGAATTTGTTCTCTTCTTGATTCCTTGACTTCATTTCTTCATAATCCTTCAATTGATGATTGACATGCACCAACAGCTCCCCCTCAATCATTAATTGAGGTTCTTCTCTATCTTCTTTATACCTGCCATATCCTTGAATCTCTGTAGCTTTGGTCCATCTAGACTTTTTGTCATCATATCTGCAAGTTGATCTTTTGTAGGTGTATGCATAACCTCAATTTCTTTATCAATGACCTTCTCTCTCAAAAAATGATATTGTATTTCAATATGCTTAGTTCTAGCATGAAACACAGGGTTAGCTGCCAAGTATAGAGAACTCATATTGTCTCCACAAACAATAGGAGTACTTTGAGTCACATCAAAAACCTTCATAAGTGTCTTTAGCCATATTACCTCCTTTGCAGCTTCCACCATACCTTTGTATTCTACTTTTGTAGATGACAAAGCAACTGTATGTTGCTTCTTAGAACACCATGAAATCAATTTGTCTCCTACATAGCACAAATATCCATGTGTTGATCTTCTATCATCCACATTACCTGCCCAATCTGCATCACTATATATTTTCACTCTTGTATCAGAAGTAAATCCATAGTACAACCCTTCTCTGAGTGTACCCTTGATGTACCTAAGTACTCTTTCTCCTGCAATCCAATGTTCCTTTCTGGGACAATCCATAGATTGTGAAAGCACACCAACTGCATATGACAAATCAGGCCTTGTTAATGTAGCATAAATCAAGCTACCAACCAAACTTTGATAGAGCTTCATATCTCTGAATTCTTCTCCTCCAAATCTAGACAATTTATGGTTCACTTCCAAAGGTGTAGGTGCAACCCTGCAATCTTCCATTTTAAATTTGGTTAGCAAATTTTTAAGATACCTTTCTTGGGTCACATATACTCCATGTTGAGTGTAAGAAATCTCCATTCCCAAGAAGAATGATAAATTCCCCAAATCACTGATTTTGAACTCTTTCTCCATCTGCTTCTTGATCATTTGTATTCCTTTATCATCTGTTCCTATAAGTATTATGTCATCAACATAAATACAGACATAAATGAATCCATCTTCACTTGCTTTGACTAGCAAGCTACTATCTGCCTTTGATGCTTGAAATCCAAGATCATTCAAGAACTTTACAAGCCTATAATTCCATGCCCTTGGGGCCTGCTTTAATCCATACAAAGCTCTCTTGAGCTTACACACATAATTTGGATTCACTTGATCTTTGAATCCATCTGGTTGCTCCATGTAAACTTCATCTGAAATGTAACCATTCAAAAAAGCATTTTTAACATCTAATTGAGATAACTTCCAACCTTTGCAAGCAGCAATTGCTATGAGGGTTCTGATTGTTGTCATCTTTGCCACAGGACTATAAGTCTCATCATAGTCCACTCCATATGTCTGTGCATACCCTTTCACAACAAGTCTAGCTTTGTACCTAGACACACTTCCATCTGCAAATCTTTTTGTTTTGTAAACCCACTTACATCCAATAATTTTCTGGCTATTAGGTTTAGGAACCAGATCCCAAGTCTGATTCTCTATCAATGCATCATACTCCTCTTGCATAGCTTCTTCCCAATTTCTCTTGCCTTTGGCTTCATCATATGTAGATGGATCTTCATCTGCTTTTACCAAATAAGCATAATCTTTAGTAGTCAAGAATGAGGTGTCATAGCTATACCTTGTAGGTTGCCATTTGTGCCTAGATGACCTCCTAACTTCTGCACTTCTTGAAGTCTCTGGTTCATCACATTCTGGATCAAACCTTGGCCTCTCTTCAACTTCAACCTGTACTTCATTATTCTCATTTTCATCAAGTAATTGAATCTTTGCTTTACCTTTCCTTTGATCCACTACTTCTTCAACATCTGCATGTACATTGTATTTACCTGCATACCAAGTACCTTGTTCATCAAATGTAACATCCTTGGATACAAGGAATTGCTTTGTGGATGGACTCCACAACCTATATCCCATTTGCTTATCATCATAACCAATGAATACATACTTTTCTACCTTAGGCTCCAACTTATGCCTCAATTGAGATGGCACATATGCATATGCCAAACATCCAAATATTCTGCAATGATCCAAGGTAGGTCCCTTACCCCACCAAGCTTCATATGGTGTCATACCTTGCAACAAGGCAATCTATTGACCAAATAAGTAGCTGTATTTACAGCCTCTGCCCACAAATAATTTGGGCAATTCTTCTCTTTCATCATGGACCTTGCAAACTCAACAAGAGTCCTATTTCTTCTTTCTGCTACCCCATTTTGTTGAGGAGAGTACCTGCAAGTAACTTCTCTCTTTATACCTGCTTTCTACAAGTAATCATTGAATTCATTTGAAAAATACTCTCCCCCTCCATCTGACCTTAGTCTCTTCAATTTTTGACCTGTAATCCTTTCTGCATATGCATGATAGTGTTTAAATGTATTAAACACTTCTGACTTTTCTTTAATCACATAAATTGTGATCCATCTGGTAGCATCATCAACATATATGACATAATATCTTGAACCATTTATACTAAAGTCCTTTGAAGGACCCCACACATCTCTATGCACCAACTCAAGTCTTTCTGAATACATAAACCCATGCTTGGAATAGGATTGCTTATGAGCCTTATCTAATTGACATGCCTCACATCTGTATGTCATGTGTTGACCTGCAATGTTAGGCAACCCAAGCACTGAATCATTGTTAATCATTTCTTTGATACCTCTTTCATTGAAGTGTCCAAGTCTTTTATGCCAAAGATCCAACTCTGACACCTTCTGCTCTCCATATGTGAACATAGCATGTCCAACATTTCCTTGTACCTTCAATGTGAAGAGCCTTCCTTCTTTCTTTCCTGTAACAACCTGTTTATACCCTTGACTAGGGTCTTCAACATAGACTCCATCATTGGTGAACCTTACCTCATATCCTTTTTCCACAATTTGACCTACATTGATCAAATTCTTTGGGATTGTGGGAACATAAAGTACCTTACTCAGAAGAGTGCTCCCATCCTTAGCTTTAACTGAACCAATTGACTTTACCTTATGCTTTGTATTATCACCTGTCTGAACTGTATGATTAATTGCATTATGATCTAAATCAGTCATCAAAGCAATATTTCCACTTAAATGATTACTACATCCTGAATCAATGTAGAACACTCTCATGTCCTCATGTGAGGTTTCATATGTTGCATTCATAATGAGAGTCGAATCCTCCTTCTGATCTGATGCATAGTTATAGTAGGTGTTATTATAGGATTGATTTTGGAAGCTTCTTCCTCCACCTCTTCCAAAAGAATTCCTACCACCTCTACCTCTGAAGTTTCCTCTCTGAAATCTACCACCTCTTGCTCTTTGATTAAAGTTTTGATAATTACCATTATTCTGATTATTGTGCCAACAATCATGAGATAGATGTGTTGGGAGTGATGGTTGGATGCACTCAAGAAATGAGTTGGTGCTGCTATACCTGCTTCACACCAGCCCTCCTTTGATTCCAGAAATGCTTAGTACACACCTTGAGCTTCCAAATGACACAAAGAAACCATATATGTACTTTGCAAATGATTTGTGTAATGATCAAACCAAAACAGATAACTTGGTTCCTTCACAAATCCAAAAACTTGCTAAAGAATGAAGATCTTAATGGGTGGACTGTGATTTTGGTCGACTGATAGAAGATCCCTCCTACATGTCTATGAGGTTTCTAGACAAGAATTTTGGACCTTATGATTGGGCTTAGATCCTTGCAACTTTTGATGTGGCTATCAATGAAGAAACATTGAATCCATGTCAAGATGAATAGGGTTATGATCTCTTCATGGAGCAAGTACTTATGGATGAAGAGGAAGAGGATATAGACCATAGACTATCAAAAGTCACCAGTTATGAGAATTTAAAGGAGAAGAGGGAAATCAGGGAGACAAAAAGAGCATAATGAAGTATTTCAATGGCGATGCACCACACTGCACTCTCCTTCTCGAGAGCTCCACGACGATATGCTCGGAGTAGAAAAACAAGCTCCTGACGCCACACACAGTACTCTGCACAGAGGTTGTAGAATACGCAGAAAACGCAGTACACAGGGAGCACGAAGACAGACTTCTTAGGTCTTACAAATGCGGTCAAACTTATAGTCTGTGACTGACCACGCCACTATATGTTTTATTAAAGAACATATACCAAGAAGTGTCCGGTGGCCATTTGGCCTTTCACATGGACACTAACGGTAACAATCTCCCACTAAAGGCCAATATGGCCAGAGTAACTATGGGAGAAAAAAGAAAGAATGATAAAGAATACCTGAGTGTAAGTATACAAACTATACCTCCCACCTGATGGGCATGTTACACAGTATACAAGTGACTACGTAAGATCAAGAATCAAGTAACCCCCATCAAGTGACAACAGTGTCGAAAGCTATCCTGTGGTACAGCTTTAGTCAAAGCATCTGCAACATTATCTCGAGTGTGAACCTTCTCAAGAATAATGCTCTCAATGGCTAAGCAATCTCTAATGAAGTGATACCTCACCTCAATGTGCTTGGTCTTTGCATGATAGACCGGATTCTTAGCCAAAGCAATGGCACTCTGACTATCACTGAGCAAGTGAGGTACATGCTGAGGCAAACCCATATCGCAAGCAAGACGAGAAAGCCACAATGCTTCCTTACATGCCTCACTTGCTGCAACATACTCTGCTTCTGTGGTGGAAACAGCTGTACATTCTTGAAGACGAGATCTCCAAGAGATAGCACCTCCAGCAAAATGAAAAATGTACCCTGATGTAGACTTACGATTGTCTACACAACCAGCATAGTCAGAATCTGTGTAACCAATAATGGATGCTTTCCCTCTACCTAAGCATAGACACTTGTCCTTAGTGCCACTCAGATATCTCAAAATCATTTTGACCGCTTCCCAATGTTTCTTGCCAGGATTAGACTGTAAGACAATAGTTACGCAATATAACACAAGAGCAATAACAGAGAAGATAACAGATATAGGAGAATCTCAACAATTTTCTACTAGCAGCAAGTACAAAGATGATGGCGTTGTCCACCCGTGCGCTCTCAAGGTAGAGCTTAAATGGTGATCTAGACAACTCTAGATAGGGAGATACAAGGTAGAGGTATGCTGGCTCAACTCGGTGTCTTAGGTAGTGCAGAAGTCATGTATATATAGGATCATGGGTGGCCTGCCATGGACGGCTATACATGGGCGGTAGAGCGTGGGCGGCCACCGCCCGCGTAATTGCCATACACGGCTT
Organism: Ceratopteris richardii; assembly: GCA_020310875.1. Taxonomy (NCBI): domain Eukaryota; kingdom Viridiplantae; phylum Streptophyta; class Polypodiopsida; order Polypodiales; family Pteridaceae; genus Ceratopteris; species Ceratopteris richardii. The sequence continues at coordinate 140,316,575 of CM035423.1, read as the reverse complement.
AGACTGGTTGAACCGACCTAACAAATATAAATGATTTCTGACTCCGACAGGGAATATTCCATGGAATATTCCCTTTACCGTCGCGCCGGGGGCGCTGCCCCCGGACCCCCACCAGGGGACCCTGATAACTCCCTTTCCTTATAATATCTTACATGGTCCAATATGACCTTCATCCAACATTCAAGTTGGGATTCCCATCAATTGGGTAATGCATGCTTGGCTTCTCCTCATAAAGGGGGCCTTACAAAATGTGCATACAATCATGAGGGGTAGACATTGATCATATACTAACACCCCCCCTCAATGTTTACCGATGATAAATCAAGTAGGTCTCGGTCCTATGCCCATCTGTTGAAGATGCTTGTTGAGCTGCTCTCTTCCAACTGCTTTAGTGAATATGTTAGCACAATTTGCCTCTGTTGGGCAATATTCTAGCTCCACAATTTCATCTTCAATTAGCTCACGAATGTAATGGTACTGTACTTCTATGTGCTTGGTGCGAGCATGAAATACTGGGTTCTTTGCAATAGCCATACAACTTTGATTATCACACTTGAGTACAGTTGGCATATTTGATGGAAAGCCAAGATCTGCAAGAATTCTCCTTAACCAGACTGCCTCACAAGAAGCAAAACAAGCTGCTTTGTACTCTGCTTCAGTGGAGGAGAGTGCGAGAGTTGGTTGCTTCCTACTTACCCATGAAAATATTCCTGAACCAAGTGAGAAACAATATCCAGAAACTGATTTTCTAGAATCACAATCTCCAGCCCAATCTGAATCACAATATCCTTGGAGTGTATCACCTGTGGTATACAAAATACCAAAATCCAAGGTTCCTGCAATGTACCTTAGAATTCGCATTCCAGCATTCCAGTGACTTTCCTTAGGTTTGTTGGAAAACCTGCTTAACACTCCAACAGCATAGCAAATGTCTGGTCTAGTGTTGCACAGAAAAATAAGACTTCCAACGAGCTTCCTATACTTCTTAGCATCTACATCAGGCATGTTATCATCCATAGATAGCTTATGATTTACCTCCATAGGTGTGCTAGTTGGTTTGCAGTCCATCATTCCAAATGCCTTGAGAATTTCTTTGGAATATTTTTGTTGTGAGATGAAAATGCCATCCTTCCTTTGCCATACTTCAATTCCCAGACAAAAATGGAGTAGACCTAAGTCTGTCATTTCAAACTCAGTTCCCAAGCTGATCCGAGTTTGATTGATGAGTTCCTGATGATCTCCTGTAATGATCAAATCATCTACATATACAATGACAACAACTAGCTTGCTATCCCTTTTCGTTACATACAAGTTAGCATCAGAAGTACTTCTTTCAAAACCCATATTTTTGAAAAAATGATCTATTCGTTGGTACCAAGCCCGTGGAGCTTGCTTAAGTCCATACAAAGCTTTCTTCAACCTGCAAACTTTATTTTCTGAATTGGGCACCTCAAAACCTGGTGGTTGAGATACATATACCTCCTCCTTGAGGTGACCATTCAAAAATGCAGATTTGACATCCATCTGGAAAATAGGCCAAGACTTTTGTGCAGCTACTGCAAGTACCGTCCGAATAGTTGTCATGCGTGCTGTTGGTGCAAAAGTTTCTTGAACATCAAATCCTTCAATCTGTGAAAAACCTTGTGCAACTAATCGTGCCTTATACTTTTCTAATGTTCCATCAGCTTTATACTTAGCTTTCCAAATCCATTTAGTACCTATTACCTTCTTCTTTGGCGGCAAGTCGACTAGATCCCATGTATCATTTTTGAGTATACTATCATACTCAGACTGCATTGCCGCTCTCCAATCTGGATCATCAATGGCTTCTTCAATGGTGGTAGGTTCCTTTATCGAACCCATGATATCTGCCATTAGAGCCATGTTAACAATGTGTTCTGAGGCTCTTCTTTGCTCCTCTATTCTCTTTGATCTTCGTAATCCATCCGATGATGATTCTGGTACATCTACATGTGGATTAAGATCATCAAAGAGCTGTTGTGCCCACTTCGGTAGTGGCTTACGCTGTGCAGCTACAACTGGTTGGCTTTTTATTGAGGAAATTTCTCCATCAGATGTTTCCTCCTCCTCAACTTTAACCTGTCTTTTGATAGGCACAAGGTGAGATATTTCTCCGCTTGATGAGATAGTAGATTTACCTTTATCTTCTACTAAGTGTGGTCGTTCATCAAACACCACATCTCGGCTGACAAAAATCTTCCTTGCCTCAGGATCCCATAACCTGTATGCTTTAGACTCTTCACTATATCCTAGGAAGACACACTTTTTGCTTTTTGAATCCAACTTTGATCTTGTTGAATCAGGAATATGTGCATAACAGAAACAACCAAAAATTCTGAAATGCAAAACTGAAGGCTTTTTACCAGAATATGCTTCTTGAGGAGTCATCCCCTTCAATGCTTTTGTGTAGCTTTGATTGAGGATGTAGACTGTTGTATTGACTGCTTCTGCCCAGAATGAATCAGGCATGTCTTGAGCCTTCAACATACAACGAGCCATTTCAACTACTGTCCTGTTCCTGCGCTCAACAACGCCATTTTGTTGGGGTGTATGAGCTGTGGTAAGTTGCCTTTTCACACCATGCTCCTTACAGTAATTGTTGAATTCTGTTGACAAGAATTCACCTCCTCTATCTGTTCTAAATTTCTTCAATTTCCTTCCTGATTCATTTTCTACATACTTATGCCACGTTTTAAATTTTTCAAAAGCATCAGCCTTCTCTCGAATGAAATAAACCCACATCTTTCTACTATAATCGTCGACTAACAGCAAGAAGTAGAAAGATCCTCCTAAAGCAGGTGTAGACATTTTACCGCAGAGATCAGCATGTACCAACTCTAGAGGAGCTTGAGATCGATTGCTGGTCTCCCTTGGAAATGCCTTTCGTTGTTGCTTGCCCATCATACAAGCTTCACAAGGTTCCTGCAACTCTGAAAATGCAGGCATATGAGCAACCATCCCTGTTCGTTGCATCTCCTTCAAAACTGCAAATCCGAGATGCCCAAATCGTCGGTGCCATAACCTGCTTACATCTTTATCTTCTGTAGCAGTTAAAGCACTTAACTCATACAAGTTATCCCGTCGTATGCCTTTACCTACAACATTACCTGATGAATCCATGATTTCCGCACCACTCTTATTGAAGTGAACTTCGAGTCCACGATCTGTTATTGCAGAAACTGACAACAAATTTCTTTTGAGTGTAGGTACATAGAGAACATCGGATAACTTTTTCTCAACACCTGGAGAAGTGATAAAAGAGATGGTTCCAGTTCCTTCAGCTGGACACTTGGAGTCATTTCCCACCACTACATTGATGGATTCCCGCAGAGGCACTAGGGAACTATACCAATCCTTTTTACTAGTCATATGGCGAGAAGCTCCACTATCTAAAATCCATGGCTCATCAACACGAGCTTGAGCAGATGAACATACCTCTTCAATAGCTACCCAAAGTTCCAGCTCTGTGTTGTTTGCAGACTCTTTGTTCTTCCATGATGATTTTACAGTCCCATTCCGTTCATCAGCTTGCTTCTTTCTGCAATCCTTGATGGCATGGCCTTTCTTTTCACAATAGAAGCAACTTCCTATGAACTTTTTCTTCTTTGGCTTCTTCTTTGATCCCTCTGAAGAGCCTTTACCTTTTGCATTTGCTGAGAATGCAGCATCAGTTGTACTTTGCCGATTCTTCAGCCGCATCTCTTCTTCTAAAAGCATGGCACAAAACTCTTCAAATGTAAGAGGAGTTGGCCTTACCTGAGTGTTAAGGGCTGTTACTAATCCATCATACTTTGCTGGAAGAACACGTACAGATCTTCGAGCCAGTTCTTCTGGTGTTATAACAACACCAACTGCAGCCAATTGATCTTGAAGATGCTTTATCCGTTTGATAAAATCTTCAGCCTTTTCAGAATCAGAATGTTTTTCATTTGCCAACTGATTTTCTAAATTCTGTATCCTAGTGTGGTTCTTGGTCTCATATTGTCGAGCCAATATGCCCCAAGCCTCATGTGCTTTAGTAGTATGTTGAACTAAAGTAAGCACAGAATCACTTACACTAGTGACAATCGCACATAATGCATCAGCATTCCGCCTCTTCCAAGCTCGTAGAAGATCTGGATCTGGCTGAATCATCAATCTTGAATTTGCTGGATCTTCAACTGGTATAGGCTCTGGATCCAATCCCATCGGTCCCATGATAGTGTCAAGTAATTCATAGGAGTCCAAAATTGCAGAAATTTTGAACTTCCAGAGTGTATAGTTGGTTCCATCCAGCTTCCCTTCAGTGAATGCAGGTGGACGAATTCGAATAGGTGCAACATTAACATTAGTTGAAGCACCAAGACTACTGTTCGATGATCAAGCCATCATGTAATCACTCGAATAATCTACTGATATTCTAGTCTTTTAGTAGGCTGAAATAATGATACTTCTCAAGCTATTCGAACCTTACAGCTCTGATACCATGTAAGACAATAGTTACGCAATATAACACAAGAGCAATAACAGAGAAGATAACAGATATAGGAGAATCTCAACAATTTTCTACTAGCAGCAAGTACAAAGATGATGGCGTTGTCCACCCGTGCGCTCTCAAGGTAGAGCTTAAATGGTGATCTAGACAACTCTAGATAGGGAGATACAAGGTAGAGGTATGCTGGCTCAACTCGGTGTCTTAGGTAGTGCAGAAGTCATGTATATATAGGATCATGGGTGGCCTGCCATGGACGGCTATACATGGGCGGTAGAGCGTGGGCGGCCACCGCCCGCGTAATTGCCATACACGGCTTAGACTGGTTGAACCGACCTAACAAATATAAATGATTTCTGACTCCGACAGGGAATATTCCATGGAATATTCCCTTTACCGTCGCGCCGGGGGCGCTGCCCCCGGACCCCCACCAGGGGACCCTGATAACTCCCTTTCCTTATAATATCTTACATGGTCCAATATGACCTTCATCCAACATTCAAGTTGGGATTCCCATCAATTGGGTAATGCATGCTTGGCTTCTCCTCATAAAGGGGGCCTTACAAAATGTGCATACAATCATGAGGGGTAGACATTGATCATATACTAACACCCCCCCTCAATGTTTACCGATGATAAATCAAGTAGGTCTCGGTCCTATGCCCATCTGTTGAAGATGCTTGTTGAGCTGCTCTCTTCCAACTGCTTTAGTGAATATGTTAGCACAATTTGCCTCTGTTGGGCAATATTCTAGCTCCACAATTTCATCTTCAATTAGCTCACGAATGTAATGGTACTGTACTTCTATGTGCTTGGTGCGAGCATGAAATACTGGGTTCTTTGCAATAGCCATACAACTTTGATTATCACACTTGAGTACAGTTGGCATATTTGATGGAAAGCCAAGATCTGCAAGAATTCTCCTTAACCAGACTGCCTCACAAGAAGCAAAACAAGCTGCTTTGTACTCTGCTTCAGTGGAGGAGAGTGCGAGAGTTGGTTGCTTCCTACTTACCCATGAAAATATTCCTGAACCAAGTGAGAAACAATATCCAGAAACTGATTTTCTAGAATCACAATCTCCAGCCCAATCTGAATCACAATATCCTTGGAGTGTATCACCTGTGGTATACAAAATACCAAAATCCAAGGTTCCTGCAATGTACCTTAGAATTCGCATTCCAGCATTCCAGTGACTTTCCTTAGGTTTGTTGGAAAACCTGCTTAACACTCCAACAGCATAGCAAATGTCTGGTCTAGTGTTGCACAGAAAAATAAGACTTCCAACGAGCTTCCTATACTTCTTAGCATCTACATCAGGCATGTTATCATCCATAGATAGCTTATGATTTACCTCCATAGGTGTGCTAGTTGGTTTGCAGTCCATCATTCCAAATGCCTTGAGAATTTCTTTGGAATATTTTTGTTGTGAGATGAAAATGCCATCCTTCCTTTGCCATACTTCAATTCCCAGACAAAAATGGAGTAGACCTAAGTCTGTCATTTCAAACTCAGTTCCCAAGCTGATCCGAGTTTGATTGATGAGTTCCTGATGATCTCCTGTAATGATCAAATCATCTACATATACAATGACAACAACTAGCTTGCTATCCCTTTTCGTTACATACAAGTTAGCATCAGAAGTACTTCTTTCAAAACCCATATTTTTGAAAAAATGATCTATTCGTTGGTACCAAGCCCGTGGAGCTTGCTTAAGTCCATACAAAGCTTTCTTCAACCTGCAAACTTTATTTTCTGAATTGGGCACCTCAAAACCTGGTGGTTGAGATACATATACCTCCTCCTTGAGGTGACCATTCAAAAATGCAGATTTGACATCCATCTGGAAAATAGGCCAAGACTTTTGTGCAGCTACTGCAAGTACCGTCCGAATAGTTGTCATGCGTGCTGTTGGTGCAAAAGTTTCTTGAACATCAAATCCTTCAATCTGTGAAAAACCTTGTGCAACTAATCGTGCCTTATACTTTTCTAATGTTCCATCAGCTTTATACTTAGCTTTCCAAATCCATTTAGTACCTATTACCTTCTTCTTTGGCGGCAAGTCGACTAGATCCCATGTATCATTTTTGAGTATACTATCATACTCAGACTGCATTGCCGCTCTCCAATCTGGATCATCAATGGCTTCTTCAATGGTGGTAGGTTCCTTTATCGAACCCATGATATCTGCCATTAGAGCCATGTTAACAATGTGTTCTGAGGCTCTTCTTTGCTCCTCTATTCTCTTTGATCTTCGTAATCCATCCGATGATGATTCTGGTACATCTACATGTGGATTAAGATCATCAAAGAGCTGTTGTGCCCACTTCGGTAGTGGCTTACGCTGTGCAGCTACAACTGGTTGGCTTTTTATTGAGGAAATTTCTCCATCAGATGTTTCCTCCTCCTCAACTTTAACCTGTCTTTTGATAGGCACAAGGTGAGATATTTCTCCGCTTGATGAGATAGTAGATTTACCTTTATCTTCTACTAAGTGTGGTCGTTCATCAAACACCACATCTCGGCTGACAAAAATCTTCCTTGCCTCAGGATCCCATAACCTGTATGCTTTAGACTCTTCACTATATCCTAGGAAGACACACTTTTTGCTTTTTGAATCCAACTTTGATCTTGTTGAATCAGGAATATGTGCATAACAGAAACAACCAAAAATTCTGAAATGCAAAACTGAAGGCTTTTTACCAGAATATGCTTCTTGAGGAGTCATCCCCTTCAATGCTTTTGTGTAGCTTTGATTGAGGATGTAGACTGTTGTATTGACTGCTTCTGCCCAGAATGAATCAGGCATGTCTTGAGCCTTCAACATACAACGAGCCATTTCAACTACTGTCCTGTTCCTGCGCTCAACAACGCCATTTTGTTGGGGTGTATGAGCTGTGGTAAGTTGCCTTTTCACACCATGCTCCTTACAGTAATTGTTGAATTCTGTTGACAAGAATTCACCTCCTCTATCTGTTCTAAATTTCTTCAATTTCCTTCCTGATTCATTTTCTACATACTTATGCCACGTTTTAAATTTTTCAAAAGCATCAGCCTTCTCTCGAATGAAATAAACCCACATCTTTCTACTATAATCGTCGACTAACAGCAAGAAGTAGAAAGATCCTCCTAAAGCAGGTGTAGACATTTTACCGCAGAGATCAGCATGTACCAACTCTAGAGGAGCTTGAGATCGATTGCTGGTCTCCCTTGGAAATGCCTTTCGTTGTTGCTTGCCCATCATACAAGCTTCACAAGGTTCCTGCAACTCTGAAAATGCAGGCATATGAGCAACCATCCCTGTTCGTTGCATCTCCTTCAAAACTGCAAATCCGAGATGCCCAAATCGTCGGTGCCATAACCTGCTTACATCTTTATCTTCTGTAGCAGTTAAAGCACTTAACTCATACAAGTTATCCCGTCGTATGCCTTTACCTACAACATTACCTGATGAATCCATGATTTCCGCACCACTCTTATTGAAGTGAACTTCGAGTCCACGATCTGTTATTGCAGAAACTGACAACAAATTTCTTTTGAGTGTAGGTACATAGAGAACATCGGATAACTTTTTCTCAACACCTGGAGAAGTGATAAAAGAGATGGTTCCAGTTCCTTCAGCTGGACACTTGGAGTCATTTCCCACCACTACATTGATGGATTCCCGCAGAGGCACTAGGGAACTATACCAATCCTTTTTACTAGTCATATGGCGAGAAGCTCCACTATCTAAAATCCATGGCTCATCAACACGAGCTTGAGCAGATGAACATACCTCTTCAATAGCTACCCAAAGTTCCAGCTCTGTGTTGTTTGCAGACTCTTTGTTCTTCCATGATGATTTTACAGTCCCATTCCGTTCATCAGCTTGCTTCTTTCTGCAATCCTTGATGGCATGGCCTTTCTTTTCACAATAGAAGCAACTTCCTATGAACTTTTTCTTCTTTGGCTTCTTCTTTGATCCCTCTGAAGAGCCTTTACCTTTTGCATTTGCTGAGAATGCAGCATCAGTTGTACTTTGCCGATTCTTCAGCCGCATCTCTTCTTCTAAAAGCATGGCACAAAACTCTTCAAATGTAAGAGGAGTTGGCCTTACCTGAGTGTTAAGGGCTGTTACTAATCCATCATACTTTGCTGGAAGAACACGTACAGATCTTCGAGCCAGTTCTTCTGGTGTTATAACAACACCAACTGCAGCCAATTGATCTTGAAGATGCTTTATCCGTTTGATAAAATCTTCAGCCTTTTCAGAATCAGAATGTTTTTCATTTGCCAACTGATTTTCTAAATTCTGTATCCTAGTGTGGTTCTTGGTCTCATATTGTCGAGCCAATATGCCCCAAGCCTCATGTGCTTTAGTAGTATGTTGAACTAAAGTAAGCACAGAATCACTTACACTAGTGACAATCGCACATAATGCATCAGCATTCCGCCTCTTCCAAGCTCGTAGAAGATCTGGATCTGGCTGAATCATCAATCTTGAATTTGCTGGATCTTCAACTGGTATAGGCTCTGGATCCAATCCCATCGGTCCCATGATAGTGTCAAGTAATTCATAGGAGTCCAAAATTGCAGAAATTTTGAACTTCCAGAGTGTATAGTTGGTTCCATCCAGCTTCCCTTCAGTGAATGCAGGTGGACGAATTCGAATAGGTGCAACATTAACATTAGTTGAAGCACCAAGACTACTGTTCGATGATCAAGCCATCATGTAATCACTCGAATAATCTACTGATATTCTAGTCTTTTAGTAGGCTGAAATAATGATACTTCTCAAGCTATTCGAACCTTACAGCTCTGATACCATGTAAGACAATAGTTACGCAATATAACACAAGAGCAATAACAGAGAAGATAACAGATATAGGAGAATCTCAACAATTTTCTACTAGCAGCAAGTACAAAGATGATGGCGTTGTCCACCCGTGCGCTCTCAAGGTAGAGCTTAAATGGTGATCTAGACAACTCTAGATAGGGAGATACAAGGTAGAGGTATGCTGGCTCAACTCGGTGTCTTAGGTAGTGCAGAAGTCATGTATATATAGGATCATGGGTGGCCTGCCATGGACGGCTATACATGGGCGGTAGAGCGTGGGCGGCCACCGCCCGCGTAATTGCCATACACGGCTTAGACTGGTTGAACCGACCTAACAAATATAAATGATTTCTGACTCCGACAGGGAATATTCCATGGAATATTCCCTTTACCGTCGCGCCGGGGGCGCTGCCCCCGGACCCCCACCAGGGGACCCTGATAACTCCCTTTCCTTATAATATCTTACATGGTCCAATATGACCTTCATCCAACATTCAAGTTGGGATTCCCATCAATTGGGTAATGCATGCTTGGCTTCTCCTCATAAAGGGGGCCTTACAAAATGTGCATACAATCATGAGGGGTAGACATTGATCATATACTAACATAGACATATATCTGCTCACAACTCCCACTGCAAATGCAATGTCTGGTCTCGTAGCTACCATAGCATACATGAGACTACCAACAACAGACTGATAGGGAATTTTGATCATGAATTCCTTTTCCTCATCTGATTTGGGGCAGTCATCCTTGCTCAATTTCACATATGTGGGTAAAGGTGTACTCAATGCCTTTCCACCCTGCATATTGAATCGATGAAGTACTTTGGATATGTACTCACTTTGAGACAAGTATATGCATCTTTTACTCCTATCACGAGTAATGCGCATGCCAAGAATATGTTTGGCATCCCCCAAATCCTTCATATCAAATGTCTGACTCAACTTCTTTTTGAGAATTGACAAATCATAAGAGGACTTCCCAGCAATCAACATATCATCGACGTAAAGTATCAAGCATATCAAGCTGCCATCAAAACATCTCTTTGTGTAGAGACAATGATCCTCATTGCTCCGAGAATAGCCTTGGGACTTCATAAAAGAATCAAACTTTTGGTACCATTGTCTAGGAGACTGTTTAAGTCCATACAAGCTCTTCTTGAGCTTACAAACTAGACTTTCCTTGCCAGGAACTACATAACCCTCTGGTTGTTCCATATAGATCTCATCTGTAAGATCTCCATGCAAGAAAGCTGTTTTCACATCCATTTGGACTAGCTCTAAGTCCTCCATTGCAACGAATCCAAGCAACATGCACAAAGTAGTCATCTTGACCACTGGAGAGAAGATTTCCTCAAAATCAACACCATGTTGTTGCTTAAAACCCTTTGCAACAAGTCGTGCTTTATATTTTGGAGAAGCACTATCTGATATGAATTTCAGCTTATATACCCATTTACATGGTAAAGCTTTCCTGCCCTTTGGCAAAGGTACTAAGTCCCAAGTACCATTCTTGTGAATAGAATCCAACTCACTCTTCATGGCACGCTCCCACTTGACATGATCCTCTGTCTGCATAGCCTCTTTGTAGCAAGAGGGCTTACCGGCATCTGTTAGCTTAACAAAATCTAAACCTGGAACATATCTATCAGGTGGATATGAGACACGTGTAGAACGTCTCAATGGTTGTTGAACAGGAACATGTGCAGACTGATCTGAATGGACATTCTCTTGAACATCCCTATGTGCAGCATTTTTATGCATGCTAACCGGAGGACTAGTATCCTCAAACACCACTCTTCTCACTTCAACCTCCTTAATCGGCTGTTTATGCATCTTAGACTCATTAAAAATGACATCACTACTTCTGATCACTGACCGTGTTTTAGGATCCCATAAGCGATATCCAAATTTTCCTTCTCGACCATATCCAAGAAAAATGCATTTCTTTGACTTATGGTCCAACTTCTGTCTAAGATTCTTGGGTATATGAACATATGCTTCACACCCAAAAACTCGAAGATGATCATAATATGGTGGTTTCCCTGTCCATAACTCTTGTGCCACTTTCAGACCTTTGGCAGTACTAGGTGAAAGGTTAATCACATGAACTGCAGTCAATACTGCTTCTGCCCAAAAGCCTTGTGAGAGGTTTGCATGATGCAACATAGAGACTACTCTATCTTGAATAGTTCTATTCATCCTCTCAGCTACACCATTCTGTACTAGGGTATAAGGAGCTGTAAACTCTCTACGAATCCCTCTACACTGATAGAAAAGGCTGAATTCATGTGAGGTATACTCACCCCCATTATCTGAACGTAAAACCTTAAGCTTAGTTCCTTTTTCAGTCTCAACTGAAGCAAGCCATTTTCTGAAAGTAGGCAATACATCATCCTTCGATTTGATAGGATATACCCAGACTTTTCTAGTAGCATCATCTATGAAAGTGACAAAGTAAAGAGAACCACCTAAGGACCTAGTGGGCATAGGACCACACACATCTGTATGAACAAGATCTAAAGGCTGAATTGAAGAGTCAATGTGCATTTTATGCACATTTCTGGTTTGCTTTCCATATTGACAATGCTCACAAAATGAAAAATCAGAGAAAGATAACACAGGTAAGTAGCCAGAACGAGAAAGATTTTCCATTCCACTACGAGATATATGGCCCAAACGACCATGCCAAATACAAGCCATAGGCTGTTCAGTAACAGCTAACAAGTGTTCTTTCTGTGATACAAATAAAGGGTAAAGTGAGCCAACTTTCCTTCCTTTTGCAATAACCATATTGCCCTTTGATATACGAAAGGACTGAGCATAGAAGACCACCTTGTAACCAAGGTCATCAAGTTGACCAACTGACATCAAACTACGTGATAACTGAGGTACATGGCGTACATTATGCATAGTAAATTTTGAACCGTCAATGAACTGCACAACCACATCTCCAATCCCCACAACATCACACTGGTAAGAGTCACCAAGTCTCACGGTACCAAGAGACTTTGCTGCATAATTAGAGAACCATTCTCTATGTGGTGTCACATGGAAAGAAGCACCAGAATCTAGCAGCCAGGTGTGGGAAAGAGAACCAGCCATAAGTGCCTGAGATGGCACAGTACTATCAAGTGTCAACACATCAGCATCATAAAAAATAGCATTAATTTCTTCAATCTTCACAGTCGAAGTAGATGGTGCAGGTAACTGTTTAACATGCCCATCAACATTCTGTCCTTTACCTTTAGCATTCTTTAATGCATAACAGTCTTTCTTCATGTGTCCTTTCTTATGACAATAATGACATTCAATATCCCTCTTCCTTGATTTACTTCTGCTCTTATTCCGTTGACCATTCTTTTCCTTGTTCTTGCTCCTGCCACGTTGTTGATTCTTTCCTTGGTAAGAATCACGAACATTATATGCATCTCCACTCTGAGTGCCAACCATAGATTTTCTACGAATCTCCTCACTCAAGAGTGCTCCACATATGTCATCATAGACGAGTTTACCACCTGGTGCACTATTGCTAATAGCTGTGCAAAATGTATCCCATGATGATGGCAGGGTGCATAACAGCAATACTGCTTTCATTTCATTGTCCATATCCATTTTCTGAGCCTGTAACTGGGAGAATATGGCATCAAACTCATTTAGATGAGCAGCAACACTATCTGTGTCCTTCATACGAAGGTCGTATAATTTTCTCATCAGATATACTTTATTTGATGCCGTCTCTTTTTCATATGTATTGCATAACTTCTTCCAAAGCTCCTCTGCACTTTCACAGTCTAATACTGTAAAGTAAACATTATCTGCTAGGTGCAAGCGAATGGTAGACCTGGCCATTTCATCTAACTCATCCCAATCATCTTCATCCATGTCAGCAGGCTTCTTTGAAATCCCATTTACTGGCTTCCATTGCCTTCTTTGAATCAGCACATCTTTAATCTGATTCTTGCATAGAGCACAGTTTGTGCCATCAAATTTTCGGATCTCAAAATGGTCTTTGCCCTGCAAGTTATAGCTCCTCCTCGGAACGCTAGCACTAGACCCTGATCCACCGGATGTGCCTGAGACCTCTGATGCCATGATCGTAGAGAACTGAATAGAATGATAATGGAGCTAGAAGAGTCCAAACACCAACAAATAAGTGTATCAAGGAGTAAATCGACCACTATATAGTTGACTAAACCAGAAATCTGGAAAAATTTTGCCAGAGTATCCTCTGCAATATTAGCATATGACCAGTGTCAAAGTATCATAAAACTGCAAGTACTGACATGTCTACCTGCATAGTGAATCACTGACTCCACTGCATATAATCAGTTACCCAATAGAGGCCAACTAGGCTTATCGAGCACCTATGAACAACTATCATACATCTCCTATGGCGAGGCTGGGTAAGTCTTCCACCTGCATCATCGAAAAGACCCCAACATCTGGGTGTCTCCCAGTTAAGAAAACCTCACCACGACCCTCTTTATCAAACGTAAAAGGCTTTATGCAAAGAACGTAACCGCCATATCAATGCCCACATGGACGTACATAAGCGGTATCCACAGAAGCGTACATGGTGTGTATGTGCTCAATATATGCAGTAAAATGACACTGAAAGGCTGAATACACAGCCCAAAAACTAGCCAATAACACCTGCAAGTGTCTGTCACCTCTGATGTTTTAGGCTTTAAAAACCTGCATAAATTTGCAGCGACTGCTCCCACCAAAACTGGAAACCCCTCGAGAAACCTGTAGTTTTACGAGTGTGGCTGAAAATAAAGCCCCAAAGGTTGATATTTATTGTCTGAGAAGTATAAGGAACACTCTTCTTGATGTTTTTGGACTTGTGTGAAGAGAACTACGTGCGAAAGTACGCCAAAATGGCTCCAAAAACACCCCAAAATTGCTTCAGAAATAGGCTTTAAAAGCAAAAATGAAGCTTTGAGGGACCAAAACTTGTTCAAGGTAATGTCAACCTTAGTCTTCCCCTTCTTCAAACACCACAAGAGTGTAGCTTAGTGGCAAGAGATTGCCACGGTTAAGCGAGCTCTGGGGGGAACAGTACTGGGATGGGTGACCTCCCGGGAAGTACCTGGAACCTCTATATTCCTTGATCGTTGAGGTCCTCCCTCGCGCGCAGCCAACGGCGCCAACGGTGACTTCGGTGACTCGGATGACAAGGTATGCCAAGGTTTATGCCTTGGTCGCCGCCTTAGTCGAAAGCCTGGGGGGGGTGCTCGCTTCGCTCGCACAAAAGGAACAAAGCTTTTTGCCTCGAACAGCTCTGATACTAGTGAAGTATTTCGATGGCGATGCACCACACTGCACTCTCCTTCTCGAGAGCTCCACGACGATATGCTCGGAGTAGAAAAACGAGCTCCTGACGCCACACACAGTACTCCGCACAGAGGTTGTAGAATACGCAGAAAACGCAGTACACAGGGAGCACGAAGACAGACTTCTTAGGTCTTACAAATGTGGTCGAACTTACAGTCTGTGACTGACCAGGCCACTATATGTTTTATTAAAGAACATATACCAAGAAGTGTCTGGTGGCCATTTGGCCTTTGACATGGACACTAACGGTAACACATAAAGCTTTAAAGAATGGGAACAAAGAAACCATCAACATTGTAGAGACGTTCACCATGCTAGAGAGCGTCATCGTCAAAGAAGTTGTTGCCATGAAGAAAGTACGCCATGAAGTTTACTGCAAAACTGTCCGACAAAAGCATCCCCTTGCTTAAGTCACGTCCCTATAGCATTTTGTCTCGACAGCGGCAAAGGGGCATCGTGACTAGGATTGCTCGCTGTTGCGTCTTCTTCAAAGTTGGGAGTGTGAGCGGTCTTCCCCCCCGCTTTCTTCGAAGCGTGAAACAGAATACCATCAAGCTCTGGCCGCTTCGCGATTGCGACCTTGTTTCAGCCTTGCTGTTGACGAACTCAGGTCGGCAACTTGCGGCATTGTCTATCGCAAGAGGGGGCTCCCAAGTTGTCGTGATAGTCCGCTCGGTGTAAGTGTCACGATAGACTCCAGTGGCGACAGTTGAGTCTCTTGGAGATTGTGCACGATAGTCCACCGTGGCGATAATTGCTTTTTCTCTCTTCTCCTCGGTGATTGGAGTTTTTTAGTGTTTAAATTGATCTCTCTCCTTTCGCTTTTTCTCTTTCTTGACCCCGCTCTCGCTCGTGACCTTCTTCTTGGTTGTGTTTTAAGGAGTTTTTAAAAAAGAAGTTTCCTTTTGAGTGCTAGTTCGTGAGCTTTCGTAAGGGATGGCAATCGTGCTTAAAGAGTTTTTTCTCAGCTTTACATTTAATATAAAACAAATGATTTGGAGAAGAAGAAAATCAGAGAATTTTTCTTGAAAAAGGGTTTCTCCGCTCGGGAGGGACCAAGGATTGCAACTCTTGCTTCATCAAGCCCTTTCTCTATAATGTCGACATTTATTCCCTTGCTCGTCTTGGGCAACGTGGCCCCACCAGAGTCCCAGTACCCCCTCGGGATGGATTCTACCTCATCAGACGTCGACCCTCCGATGATATCTTTGTGTAAAGAATCTGTGGTGGCAAAGCAAGAAGAATTGTTGAAAACTTGTCTAATCGGTCAAGTATTTGGCCCTAGGCCCCGTCTAGAAAGTGTGAGAATTTGGCTTCACAAGGAGTGGTTCCCGCAAGGCCTAATTGTGTGCAAATGTCAATTCCTACCGATGAATCACCTGCTTCTAGTGTTTGAGAATGAAAAGATGGCCTTCCAAGCCCTGCAAAGCCGGCTCCTGGCAAGTGGGCCGGTCCACCCTTTGCCTATTTAAGTGGACCCTAGACTTTGTTTCGAACAGGTCAAAGCCTCTTCGCTACCAGCTTTGGGTGGAGCTTCCCAATCTTTCGTACTTTCTGTATGGATTTCTTCGAGAAATCGTTTCACCGATCAGTTGCCCTATGGCCTCAAGAGAGGATGTTGGGGGCTTAATCTACGATGGTGCTCAACATTCTTTCAATGCAAGATGGCACCCACATATCTACGTTGAAACAGATGTGAACCAGGTCCTTCCCTCGAAAATCTCCATAAACTATGGAGATGGTAAGACTTTGACATAGGAGGTTACTTACAAGAATTTGCCAAACGCGTGCTTTTGTTGCTAGCATCAAGGTCATAGGATCAAAGATTCCCCTTGAAGAAAAGTACCAATAAAAACAAGCTTAAACCAGATGGGACCCTGGATCCTTTCCCTCAAGTTGACACTTGGGGTCATCCCCCTTCGATGGAGGAAGAAGAGGGAACTCGCATTGCTGAGACGGATTCAAAAGGATTCAGTGAAGTAAGACGCAAGAGGAAAGTTAGCCCTCGAAAATCAACAGCACGGAACACTACGACAATTGCTCCTTCCAATAACATGTACTGTAATCTAGAAAAGGAGATTAATGAGGTCGACTTCCCATGGGACAACCATTATGAAGAAGACCCCACTGATAATACCCTTGGGTGCTCTACCAGCAAAGAAGACAACCAAGAAGGCTACACCACGAGTAAAGAGGAAGGCTTCACTACTAGCAATAAAGACAACCCAGACAGTGAAAGCTCCTTCCTTGGCCCTACCCTTCTGGTTTGCATTCCAAGATTACCGTAACAAAAGTCAAAGTTTAAAGGAAACCAACCATCGGGCATGCCTTGGAAGAGCCCCCTCAAGAGTAGGGTCCTAAGTCAAGAAGCTGGGAGGAAAAAAGAAGATCACAAGAAGAAAAAAGATTGGGTCCCTCCCCTCAAAGAGGGCAACCATCAATAATGAAATTTACATCGCTAAACGTCAAGGGTTTGTTTGACTCGTCAAGAGCGGTGATTCTGGGTCAGTGGTTCAAAGACAAGTGCCTCAACCCTGACTTTATCTGCTTACAAGAGATTAAAATCGACGAAGAGGATCTCCAGAAACGACTCAAATGCATTTCTCCGAACCAACTTTGGTTCTCCACTTCGCACCCTAGGGGGGCGGGGAGCTGCGATTGGTATTAGTCACTCCTTGTCTGGTAGTGTGACCTCGACTTTTGAAGGTCAGAATCATTGTTGGATTGATGCCTCTATCGGGTTCCCTCTTCAGTTCACTATGGTCTCAATTTATGCCCCAAATGGAGAAGCGAATAGAATTGATACTTGGGCTTCCCTCGACTCCCTCTCACATAATGTTCTGATTTGTGGGGACTTCAACATGGTTGAGTTTCCTGAGGACCGATGGAATAACAAGGGAAAAATTATTGACGGCCAAGAGAAAGAGATATGGGATAAAATCAAGCTCCATCTCGACCTGGTCAAGGTGAAAGACATGAAGGGGTTCTCCTGGTCAAATCTCCAATTGGGGGACTCTTTGAGGAAAGCAAGACTTTATAGATGTTACATCGACCAGAACACCATCCTCCATTGGGGTATTTTTTCGATTTCCCAACACATGGACTTGACTATCTTGGACCACTACCCGATTACTCTTTCTTTCAAACCAACTCCCATGCTCCGGAAAGCCCCTTGGTTTCATGCTTGTCAGACATTGTTTTCCCTCCCCTCTATCCACCAAGAAATTTCTGCAGTGTGGGCGGAAGCCTTTGCCTACTGTAATGAACCGGCTAAGTGCTGGAGAAGCGCGGTGGAAGGAACTCGAAAAATTCTAATCAGGACTCAAAAGGCTATAAGAGATATCCAGAAAAAAAGAAGAGAAACGATCTACCAAAGGCTCTCAAGGCTTGAAGAAGAGGTGAACAAAGGTAACTTACAATGCCAACAAGGTCTTTTGAAAATCGGGGGAAGACTAAGATTAGAGGAGGTTCAAAGGAAAAGTCTTCAAATATTCTTCAAAGAGTGGTGGGCGGGGAAGGCGGAAAAACCATCGAAAGAGATGTGCATCATCCTCAAAAGGAAACAAGCTAGGGAATCCATCCCCTTATTGGTCGATAACAATGGAACCGAATGTAGCACGGAAGTTGAGAATAGATCTATCACCATTGTGGGAAGATGCATTTTTGGAAGTCTTTTTGAAGAAAAATAATTGTAAAATGATAGAAATTTGTAAAAATATTTATGCAACTGTTGTAAAAATAAGGAAGAGTCTTCCTTATGTAGGATAGAATCTTATGTATTTTTTCTAGAATTTTTGGAAACTCCTAGATAGCATATCTTTAGAATAATAGAGGAAAGGACCAAAATTCAAGTGTGAAAAGGGACACTTGAAAATGTATATAAGCTAATTTCCTCTATTATGAGGGGGTTGGTTAATCATTTGTTTACATGCTATCCAAGTGAATAGAGAAGGAGTTTTCTGCTGAAAATCGTGTTTTCTCCTCTTTTGTGTGGTTTCTTAGATTTGTGAGTCTAGTTCTTGTGTATCCATGGAGATTTGTGAGCTTCTATTGTGTAAACCTGTTGAATGTGTATGAAGAGAGTTGAATACTGATGTATTGAGTGATAAGTTGATGAAGAATGGTGCTGGAGCTGAAAATCGTCTATTTTCATAGAATCGCGATTGTCTCGTCTGTATGATACAGGTGATATTTTTTTATTTTGACTTCATAATTGTGTTCTGCTGATAAAATAACATGCAATAGACACCAAGATTGTAGAAAATGGTGGAGATTTGCTCAAGATAATCCAAACCCTAGAAATTCCTCTTCATTTTCACTATTCTCAGAAATCCAACCATTATTCTCTTATTTCTTGGATTCTATCATCTTGAAGGGGCTGTGGTCTCAAGAATACTTCCAAGATTGACAAAATAAAGATGTCTTGTTGATTCTTTATGCTAAATGATTGGAGAGGACAACTCCAAAGATCAATAACAAACATTTTTGGCACCGTTGCCGGGGAGTAATTCAAAAGCTTCATTGAAGTTGGACCTTGCTGGATCTTCTATTGATGATGGTAACAAACACAAGGAAAAGGTAACACTCTTTAATCAAGAAATGTGAACATGAAAAGGTAGATGTCTTCTGTTTGTCTTTTGGGAAAAGAAAGCAATAGATCATCTTTTAGAATTGGAAGTGCTGAAATTTTTGTAAATTGATAGTTGCTCATTACATTGTTGAAGTAAAAGTGCAGGTGTGTGGAAGATTTGAGCCAAGAAAGCTGAAGATGAGGTAACATGTGTCTATTCTTGCATTTTTAGAGTTCTTTTTGACCAAGTACTAGGCAATATTGTTGATCTTGGGAAGATAACATGGTTGCACTAAGGAAAAGTCAGTTAAAGTAGCTAGATGCAAGTAGAAAAGATTCATTTGTTAACCAAATCTGAGCATAAATCTTGAGTTGATCTGCATTTTGAAAAGAAATATGTGATTGAGTTTATCTTTGCAAAAATTGCTTGCATTCCATAGCACATTTTCTTTGGAAAAATTTTCTCATGAACTTTTGTGATAGCTAAGCCATAAGAGATCATAACCAATCAAGGAACATAGGATCAGTAGATCACCAGACAAGAAACCCTAAGTAAAGTGTTCACCTAAAAAAAAATTCATAAAATTCATCAAAAACAACCAAAAAAATTTCTTTTCTTCTTAGGAAGTTGGACTAGAGCTTTGTGGATAAGAGTAATAGGAACCAAGTAAGAGAAAAGCAAAAAAATTGTCAGAAATTAGCAGATTTGAAAAACACGATTTTCTGTACAACATCACGATTTTTTGATTAATGATTGTGAATGTTAGGTAAAATTGCAGGTGATTGTGGAATTGGAGTTGGTAAAGGGTACTGAAAGAGGACAAGAGAGAAGAACACTCAAATTTACAGAAAATCAGAAGTTTAGAAAAAACACAATTTTCTGCACAAAATCGCGATTTTCTGAGTAAGGTTGTGATTTTGATGCAAAAGTACAGGATTTTGGTGAATTGCAATGAGTAGAGGGTATTGAAAGAGAACAAGAAGAAAGAATACTCAAATTTGCACAAGATAAGATCTACAGAAAAAACACGATTTTCTGCACAAAATCACGATTATCTGTAAGGGAAAATTTATGGAATTTCTAAGCATATTTGGGTTCTTTGAGAAAAGAAAATTGCAAAAGATGTCATCAAGATTGGGTAAGTAAAGATTGGTCAAGTGATTTGTTTTTACAAAAGAGTGGTTAGGAAAAGGGACTACACTAGACATCTTGCTACACCTGTGATGATCACTTTTTGAGTCTTTCCTGGAGAAATGGAATTTATTTTGGATTTTATTTTCATTCTTATGTCATGACATCTAAAAATAAACCCCTACATATTACTCTATGATTTCTTGCAACTTACGTGGGTAGAGTTTTTCTTTGTGTATTTTACTTTCCTCAGAAAATGGTGAATACAAAGGAGTTACCAATTCATGACTTCAAGGCAGAATCAGTTGTGCTATCAAGAGGCCATTGGTTTCTGGACAGTGAAGCTGCGGAGGAACAGGTGGACCTAGAGTCAGATGAAGAATCGGAAATTCCAGAGGCTAAGAAGGTGGTGAAGGAACTTAAGGAGACCCTAAACATCATCGGTGAGCACATATTCACAGTGGGAGTAGGAGGATATAAATATACAATGTTGTGCCAGGAATTCTACAGGTTTCAAAGAGTTGCTGTCAATATGAAAAGATGGAAGGCAGTAGGATTGCAAAAAATATTGGAGGAGCCTATCTTTTTCATTGATTTTGAGAGGGTATCACAAGTACTGAACAATTTGACAGAAATAGGAAGAGGGAATGATGCCTATTTCAGATGCAAAGTCAAAAACAAGGATAATCAGGAAGTAGGTATCACTATCAGGGCAGAACATATCAGAGCAGCACTGCAATTCTACACAATGGGAACCAAACTTGACTCGAGTTTTGTCAAAAAGAATAAGGAAACTTACACAGGATATGCAAAATTCACTAACTTTAAAGGAAGGGAGAATGAAGAATATGCCGTAAGGATGTTTTTACAGTACTTTTGTTTTCCAAAATTACCAAGATATACCATGCCGCATAAGTCAGTGACATTATTGATGTTCAACAACAAGGACAGAACCAAACCTTTTGGAGTAATGGATGTCTCACCATACATCCATGAATAGCTGAAGGAAGCAGCAAAACACTGGGAGCAGAAGAAGTTCATGAATGGAGCCCAGTTCTTAACAAGAATCATTTTTATCATGTTCTAGAGATGGAAGATCAATTGAAATTAGCTCCAGAGGCACAGTATTTCAGAAGCCTTATGGCTGGAATCAAGAGTCCTCCAAGGAAAATGACTGAAAGGGAAACAGACGGACAAACCCGCATGAGGGGAACACGTATGAAAAGGAAGATGATATCTGAGGAAGTAATTCCTGTAAAGAAAAGAAGGTTGGACCCAAGGAAGGTGGAACTAGAAATGGAGGAAGCTATAAAAGAGGAACATGAGGAGGCACAAAAACAGGTTCAATCCTCTAGTGAACCTCATCCACCCCAAACAAGCAAAGAGCAATTATACACCTATTTAACCCAAGGAAACAACAAAAGAGCTATGTATGAGGCACAATATCAGAAAATGTTGGAAGACTACTCATGCAAAGCTACAGACTCGGTTTAGGAGGAGGTGGAGCACTATGAAGCACTCCATGATCAAATGATGACAGTTGGAACTGAGGAGGTGTTTGTCAGGAAAGAAGTTGAGTTGCTGGCCTATTTCAAGAGATTGCAAGGACCTCCAAAGACGAGAACCGCTGTTGTGGTGAAAAAGAAGGTTCCAAGGAAACCAATACAAAAGAAGAAATTGACCAAGAAGGGAAAGGGCAAATCCATAGTTGAAATTGTTGTCACCAAAGAGAGGGAGGAAGTAATCATGGAAGAAACACAGAAGCCATCCATGGTGGAAGAAGTATCAAGACTCACAGAACCAGAAAAAGGAGGACCTTCGCACTTTTCATCTGATTCTGACATTGATATTGAGAGTTTTCTGTTAAAGAGTCTAAATTTATCAATACCAAATACTCCTAACATAATTACACAGGCTTCTGAGAAATAGAAAACACCTGAGGAATTGAAGAAAAAGTCTCAGGAGAAGTCAATTCAGGAACAAGCAGGAAAACAACTCAGTCTGGAAGATAAAAGAAGGTTAATGAAGGGAAAAGCAGTAATGATAGAACAGGCAAGTGAAATAAGGGAAGAAGTTAGTTGTGGACTAGTGCATACTGGGGTGAAATCCATATGGACAAAACCGTCACAAACCTACTTCAAACTAGAGGAGAGCATAGAAGAAATAGCCAAGAAGGCACAAGTGAGCAGCTCAGTCATAAAACAAAAAGGCACAGATCAAGATTCACTACAGGAAGCAGAGGAAATATTTGAGAAAGGCAATGTTCAAGAAGTCACAGGGAAAGTAGTGGAAAAAGAGATCATTCAGAGTATAAAGGATGTGCTGCATGATTTGAAGAACAATGAGGAATTTACATCCAATGAGGATCAAGAACAAGAGGTAGCAATGGACCTCATGAACATTGATGAACAGGAAGAAGAACACAAAGAGGAAAGAAGTAATGATCAGGTGAAAGATTTGGAAGTAATTGAATCAGTTCTAGCCCAGGAAAAGGAAAGACAGGAAGAACAAGCAAGTGAATGTCAGGAAAACTCTGGTAAGGAAACTGAATATAACCTGTTTCAGGAAACTCTAAGCCAGGAAAAGGAGATGCAAACAAAGGAAGGATACCTTTCTGAAGAGACTCAACAGGTATTGGAGAAAGAAAAGATATAGGAAATAAAGCTGATCTCAGATGTATTAGAGCAAAAGAATTCAGGTGTTCAAGAAGACATGGCAGATTCAGAAACATTGGACACTCATCCAAGTAAGGAAGAAAACAAGGCCAAGATTATAGAATATGAAGGAGAAGAGGAAGAGGAGAGTGAATGCAAAGAGGACAAACAGCTAGAAACCAAACAAATAACAATGGAAGGAGGATCGGAAAGAATACCAAAGAGTATAAGATCAGCATGTCAACTCATTATGAATAACATTGAACAGTTCAGACCCTCTAGCCGGAACATGATCCTTTCAGGGATGGTAGCAGAGTCAGAATTTGAAAAAGGCAGTATGATTATTAAAGAGCATAAAAGGGAGAAGGAGCAGGAAGGTGCAAGAGAAAAATGAGGAGTTTTCCAATAAAATAATTGCTTTGGAAAAGTTAGAAGTTCAGAAGCAAAATAAGATTCAATATTTGGAAGAAAAGAGTGTGCAACTAACAAAGCAGAACACTAAATTGGAAAAAGAGTTGAGAAAGATTGAGGGGAGCTATAGAACTCTACAAACTTCCTATCAAATTTTGACTAAAGCAAATGAAGAAATCAATAAGCTACTATTGGAGGAAGGGCAATCTAAGGAGGAAAGTTAGACAGCCCAAATGATAGAGGAAGAAAAGGAAGGATTACATAAAGAGATTCAGAGATTACAAAGAGAATTGAAAGAAGCCCAGGAATTAGAAAAGCAGGCTAGCACACATGCTGCTACATCTATGAGAGGGTATAATAAGCTATACATGGATATGGAAAAGGAAAGAAGTGATTGGCAGACAAAGAGAGAAAAGGAGCAGAATGAATGGAAAAAAGAAAGAGAACTATGGGCACAACAGAATGGGAGTCTGATGATGACTATAGAGGAATTGCAGAAGAAATTGGATAAACCACAAATCCAGGAAGAAACACATGTGGAAACTACATATGCAGAAGAATATGGGGTAGACAATATTGAGGGAATACAACATGACAATGAACCAGCAGATAAGAGATTAGAAGGAGAGTATTCAGAAGATTTTGTAAAAAAATTGCTGACAAGTAGAGATTCTAGAATGGAGTTCATCAGGAAGATGCATGATGAGTATGAAGAACAAATTGTCACATTTGCATTAAATAAGGGAATCAATCCAGATCAACATCACTGGGCCGCAGATGGATTGGGAATACCGATATGTATGATTATGGAGAGTATAAAGAATTATCAGTTGGCCAGAGTTGGGCTACCTCCAAACAAATACCTTGAGTATGAAGAGGACATCAATGTGACTAAAGAACTATTTAAAAGAGCCAATCCAAAGTGGAGAAACAAATGGTTGGATGCCAACAAAGAGTGTAGGAAAATCTGGAAAGAGGCACCTCTTCATTTAAAGATCAATCCAGCTTACTGTCCAGTGGCACGAAGGAGAGAATGGACAACTTTTTGGGATAGAAGAAGAGAAGGTCAAATTCCACCTAAGTGGTTGAATTTCCCGAAAGTAGCAGGTCCAAAGGCAGGCACATGGCCTACCAAGAGTTACATGGTGAATACTTCTGAGTCTGTGATAACTACATACAAAGATGTCAATGACCCTGCTTGCATTCTACTTAAAAGAATAATGAGGTTAATTTTGGCCTGTATAGAAACTTATACCGACACAGATATCAGAACACTGAATTATATCGGCTTTAATTCTCCAACAGATGCATTATTATTTGATTTGAGCAAAACACCTGATAGAATCTACTTAATGGCCTATTACAGCAGAGTAATTTTTTTGGGCAGTCATTACTTACAAATTTTTGAAGATGCCTTTGATTACGGGTTTTTTTCGTTTAAAAAGATCAATCAGGCAAGGCTGCCCTCTGGCTCCTTTACTCTTTGCTATCGCCTCGAATGGACTCAGTTGCCTATTAAAGCATCACATGGACACTGGCAATCTCAAGGGTCTTTCCCTACCTCTAAACCACGGCCAAATGATTGCGAGACTCTTTGGCGATGACATGAATGCCTTTGTGCATAATGATATAAATAAATTGAGGCATTTTGGTGGTGCCTCGACACCTTTTGTGTGGCGTCAGGCTCAAAAATCAACCATGCTAAAACTGCTTTTAGAGCAATCAGCGGACCTACACCCCAATTGTTGTTAGATCAGGGGTGTCAAGTTATCCCTAGAGGTTAAGTCTTCCATCTCCTCGGCATTCCGATGGGATTCGACATCTCAATGGACCAACGATGGAACTCGGTGCTATCCAAGCTAGATAGCAAACTAAATCATTGGAAAGATATGCAAGTCAGTTTTGCAGGGCGTGCTATGGTTGTTAACACATTTATGTTGTCTACAACTATTTACTTTATCTCGTGTTGGAGACCTAAGGAGAAAGACTTGACCAAAGTGGAAAGAATCTGTAGAAACTTCCTTTGGACTGGGGACCCCAACAGGAGGGGGATTCCCAAAATCAAATGGGAAACTTGCATTAGCCCGAACCACTCAAGGGGCTTGGGAATTTTGGATATCGTTGGGTTGGCTGACAAGCTGGCAGCAAAGTGGCTTATCAAGGCTTGGAGCAATAATGAATCCTCTTGGGCTAAATTGATCTTTTGAAACAGTGAAGACCTTACCTTAGTTGGCCATCCTAGTTGGAAGGACATAGGGATCCTCACGCTTTTGTTCTCCCCCTATCTGGTGTCCCCTAAAGGCTCTAGCCTTGTGTGTTCTTTATGGAAGATTTGGAACAAGGCCAAACAATTCATCAGAATAAGTGATGAGTGGAAATGGCATAAGTCAAAATGACTCTATCTGGTTTCCTATCGACTGAATTAGGGGGGGTGGAGTCTTGGAACCTCCAAACTGCAAAGCGGTTATGGAACAAGGGGTTCAAACAGTGGAAACAACTCTGGAAATAAGAGACCAGCCAGTGGATTAGACTTGAACACTTGGACTCAAGACTTAGAGTTACCCTCGAGGAATGGACTCTTCTTCAAGGCAGGTGTTTAGCATGGGACCGCTCAACTACCCGCCTTCTCTGCGGTCAGGATCTTCCTTGCCTAGAGGGTTTCAAATGGAGCAATGGTATGAAACTATCCAGAATCCCCAACTTCAAAGAGGACTTAGATGTTCATCACACTCTTAACAAGAGATGGTGCCTTTCTTGGACCAAACTTCGATGGGAACTAAAGTTCATGTCTATTTGGCACCCCCTAATTGAGATAAAAAAGTCCGTTCTCATGTGGCAGATCTTGCATAAAGGTATCTTGTCCAATGCAAGGGCTAACAAAATCTATGGTGTTCCGTCATGGTGCAAGTGTTGTCATCGATGCATCGAAGATTTAGCTCACATGTTCTTCGATTGCCCCAAGTCCTGAGTTATCTGGCGTCACGTGACCTGGGTATTGAGACTCACAAACCAAATCAATTGGCAACAGCTGCTATTGGGTGAGGCGGTCGATTGCTCATCGAGGCTGTGGAATGTCATCAGGGGTGAGACTCTTTGGAAGATTTGGAGGGAGTGATGTGCTATCAATTTTGGCCAAACTCCTAAGGAATGGTTGATCGAGAAATCCTTGTTTCTTCTAGGTAAAAGAATCTCCCGAGATAAGAGATCTCCACCGTTTAGACATCACTGTATTTATCTCCTTGAAAACAACAAGTTGAAACCCAAATGGGTCCCACATGAGGGTGATGATAGATTTATCCGCCTCATTTGTAATGCCCTCTAGCTTGCCATACTCCTCCCCTACATTGTGGGATTTGGGGGATCCCATGGGCACTAGTCCCATTCACTTGTAATTTTTCTTTATTTTAATTAAAGTCTGGGAGAATAGGCTAAAGCCGAACTTCCTTTTATTAAAAAAAGCATTGTAGATTTTCCTTATGCATCCAACCAATATTACTTGACTAGGGTTGGACTTCTAAATTCCAGACAAACACCTAAGGCACTAAATTACTAAAAGGAAGTCTATCATCTACAAAAGGCCAAAGAGAAAAGACTTGGAGCCACACCAAAGCACTTCAAGAAGTACACAATCGAGGAAAGAACTTTCCAAGTTGAAATGTCCAAGAGAGAAGCTATATTATGGAAGTCTTACGAAAACAAGGAAACTACTAAGAAAATGGTAATTGCTTGCACACAAAGAGAAGAATGTGAATTGATTATCCTATTAAGCAAATATTGAGATGTATTTGCATGATCCTATAAAGACTTGAAAAGTGTGGATCAAGAGATACGATCTCATAGGATTTCCATGATGATCACAAAAAAGAGGATCAAGAAAAGGCAATACACTTAAATGAAATCATCTCCAAGAAGATTAAGGAAGAGATAGATAAGTTCCTCAAATTGGCTTCATACATAAAACTGATCACATTGAATGGGTGTCATTGGTCGTGGTTTTGCCCAAGAAGAATAGAAAACTATGTGTGTATCAATCTCAAGAAGGTTAATGAAGCAGCCATAAGAGATAATTATCCTTTTTTAATAATTTATCATCTTTTAGAATTGGTTGCGGGCAAAGAAGTTTATAGCTTTTATGATGGTTTCTCAAGATACAACCAAGTATTCATTTGCCCACAAGACCAACATAAAACTACTTGTGCCATATAATAGGGTATTTTCACATTTAGAGTTATGCCTTTGGGCCTGATCAATGTTTGTAACCTCTTAAAGACGTATGTGTCATGTCTTTGAAGAATTCCTTTGAGAATTCTTGGAAGTTTATGTTGATGACCTATGTTGTAAGGTACTTAGGTAACTGTGTACCTAATTCACGAAGTCTTAGGGACTTGTGTCCATGAGAGTAGACCTCAATCACCCCACAAGTATATATTGAAAAAACTTGGAGAAGCTTGTAGAAGGTAGAAAAGTGCATTTCGAAGCGACGAAGTTTGGTCTAGCCAACCGGCACAAGACCAGCCCTTGAGCTTATGGAGACTCAAATAGACCTTATAGGCATGTGATAAGTGCAAAGAAATGCACTATGTACTTTGGAGCATCAAGGAGAATGAGTCGATACAAAACACGTAGGTTCACGCATCGACTAGCTCAAAAAACTTATTATCTATGGAAGAGACAATGAACTTCAAATGCCCATAGCGACCAATGTGATTACAATTAGAAAAAATCCTTTTACGAGAGTGATACAAATAGGGTTGAGTGTATAGAAAGCAAAAATTATAAGGAATAAGCAAAATATGTTGTAGGAATGAATCAGACACTCAACGATGGTACCTCCTATTTTTTAGGAATACGTAGAGATTGACCCCGAGACAGAAAAATTGACATGTCTCCCAATATACTAATCTAAATGCTTTGAAAATTTATACGCATGAACTAAAAACTAATATATTTCCAATGAGCCATCTTGCACTCCATTTGAAGCTCTAAAGAGAGCCGAAGCCTCTGCAAGATTACTATTGGCGAAGAAGATGATGCAGAAAATTGAAGGAGCAAGACAATGATGGTCACAATTGTATGTATATTGCTTCTATGTATTGTACAAGTGATTTCAAGTCTTTATATAGACTCTAGAAGTGATACATGACTTCTACAAGTGGATTTTGAATTCAAATGAAGGTGGGAATGGTTGTTGGAGGGAATCAATTCACTTTCCTACAATCCTGCCTTATACCTGCAAACTAATCCATCTGAATTTCTTTTAACTTTATATACCCATCTGCAACCAATTACCTTTTGATTCGATGACATTGGAACCGAATCCCAAGTGTCCATCTCCTTCAATGCATCTATTTCTTCTTTCATGGCCTTTTCCCAATTAGGGTTTCCCTTTGCCTCTTCATAGGTTGAGGATTCCTCTGAAATAGAGTCTTTTGCCAAGTAGATTGAATGCTTTGTAAAAAATGTGGAATCATATCCATACCTTTCTGGTTGTTTCTTTTCTCTTGTTGATCTTCTAAGTGTCTGTTTGGAGCATTCTCCAACCTCTTGCATCTTTGCTTTGCCTCTTGACTTCCATAGCTTGTAATCCTTTCCCCTTTCATCTTGGTCATCATTTGTATCACTTCTTGGATCTTGGCCCTGTGTATCATGCTTGCTTCCTAATTGATGAGAATCACAATCAAGATCATATTGTAGAGTTACCTTTTGTTTGTCTTCATCATACCAAGACCTGTGTTCTTCAAACACAATATATCTACTTGTAGTGAATTTCTTGGTTGAAGGATTATAGAACCCGTAACCCATTTGAGTTGAATCATATCCAATAAAAACTACCTTTGTTGCTCTTTCATCCAGCTTACCTCTTATTTGTGATGGTACATGAACATAAGCGAAACAACCAAAAACCTTGCAATGTCCAAGACTAGGTTTTCTTCCATGCCATGCTTCATAAGGAGTCATACCTTGAAGTGATTTGGATGGTAGTCTATTGACAACGTACACAGCAGTTGAAATAGCTTCTGCCCATAGATAATGTGGCAATTTGTTCTCTTCAAGCATTGTTTGGGCTGATCCAACCAATGTCTTGTTTCTCCTCTCGGCGATTCCATTCAGTTGAGGAGAGTACCTGGTAGTCACTTCCCTTTTGATACCTTTATCCTACAAGAACTCATCAAACTCTTTGGAGAAGTATTCTCCTCGTCCATCAGATCTGAGCTTCTTGAGTGATCTACATGTATGATTCTCCACATGTGCGAGATACTTTTTGAAGCAATCAAACACTTCATTCTTACTCTTGATAAAGTATAGAAAAGTCCATCTACTATGGTCATCAATAAATGAGACATAATACCTTGATCCTGCCAATGAAGGTTCTTGGCTTGGTCCCCATACATCTATATGTACTAAGTCTAATAAGTTGTTGTGGATGTAGCCTTTGTGGTTGAATGGTTGTCTTTTTGCCTTCCCAATCTCACATGCATCACACCTGTTGATCATGTGTTGCTTTGATATGTTCGGCAGTCCTAGAACACTTTGATCCCTGCATATATCATTCAAGGTTCTTTCATTCACATGAGCTAGTCTCTTATGCCAAACTTCAAGCTCACTTAGGGTTTGAGACCCAAAAGTGAATAGAGCTATGTTTCTCGTTTCTCCTACTTCAAAAGTAAAGAGCCTACCATGCTTCTCACCTCTGGCTATCTCCTTGAAGCCTTGACATGGATCTTCCACAAAAGCTCCATGTTGGGTGAACCTAACTTGCAAGCCTTTTTCAACTATTTGGCCTACACTTATTAGGTTTTTAATGATAGTGCGTACATCGAGAACCTTACTTAGAATGTTTGTCCTGCCATTGGAAGCTTTGACATTACCAATCTTCTCCACATTGTGCTTTGTATCATCCCCTATTTGTACTTCATGTCTATGCTTTGGACTTTCCAAATTAGATAGAAGAGCAATGTTGCCTGCAACATGATTCAAACATCGGAAATCTATGTAGAACAAATGATCATCTTCTTTACCTTCTTTGTGGCTTAGATTCATGAGAAGCAAGGAGTCTTCATGTGGTTGATCTTTTGAAATTCCCTTCTATTATAGCCTCTATTGTTATTGTTGAAGTTGTGTCGACCTCTACCTCTATTGTTGCCATATCCACCTCTTCCACTTCCTTTCTGGGTCTTCCCATTGAACTGGCAATTCTAAGTGGTGTGGTTGGTCTTATCGCATATGGCACAAGGTTGAACATTCTGACCTTTGGCTTTGTCTTGCTTTGGTCCTTTCTTCTTCCCTTTCCACTTGCTCTTGCTTGCGAAGTTGGATTGGGAAGTCTCTTCTTCATCTTCTTCCTTCTTCTTGCCTTTCTGCTTCTTATCCTTCTTATTTAGGTATAGAGCACTAGTTGAATTACCATGATAGGAGTTACCTTCCTTTATGCTACTATTGGCCGCTTGATTGAAGACTTGTCCAAGAAAGATGTTGAAGTCTGGAGTCTGCACATCCATGATGAGATGATAAGCCGTCATGAAGGATTGCCATTGCTTATCACTTTGAATGCCTTTGAGAATTTGCCTCATGATAGCCTCTTCTTCAATCAACTCTCCAATGGATGCTAACTGATCCGCAACCTCCTTGACATTGATAAAAAACTTTGTGATGGCTTGTTTAGGTGTTCTCTTCATTAAGTTGAACTCGTTCCAAAGATGATATAGAAAAGAAAGTCTTGAGGGCATCCCAAGTCTCTTGAGATGTCTTGCATCCTCTAATATGTGGTAATAGAAAGTCAGAGATCGAGTTTAGTATGTACAACCTTGCTTGAGCATCCCTTGCGCACCAAAGTGTGAGCTTCTCCTTTGTCTCCTCATGTGTAGCTCCTCCTTTGGATCTTCGAATAGGCATAGCTTCATCACCCGCAACAATTCCATAAAGATTTCTACCTTGCAAATAGGCCTCCATTCTGATTTTCCAAGCCGCGC
The DNA here is from genome assembly GCA_020310875.1 of Ceratopteris richardii. NCBI lineage: Eukaryota > Viridiplantae > Streptophyta > Polypodiopsida > Polypodiales > Pteridaceae > Ceratopteris > Ceratopteris richardii. The sequence goes on along the minus strand of CM035423.1, from coordinate 140,285,188 downwards.
AGTTGCGTTGATCAAGCTTCTTGATCATTGAGGGAAAGCCATCACCCATCTTGATCTAGCTCTGATACCACGGAAAGAACTTGGAGAAGCTTGTAGAAGGTAGAAAAGTGTGTTTCGAAGCGACGAAGTTTGGTCCAGCCAACTGGCACAAGACCAGCCCTTGAGCTTATGAAGACTCAAATAGACCTTATAGGCATGCGATAAGTGCAAAGAAATGCACTATGTACTTTGGAGCATCAAGGAGAATGAGTCGATACAAAATAGATAGGTTCGCGCATCGACTAGCTCAAAAAACTTAATATCTATGGAAGAGACAATGAACTTCAAACGCCCATAGCGACCAGCATGATTAGAATTAGAAATAATCCTTTTATGGGAGTGATACAAATAGGGTTGAGTGTATAGAAAGCACAAACTTATAAGGAATAAGCAAAATATGTTGTAGGAATGAATCAGCCACTCAACGATGGTACCTCCTATTTTTCAGGAATATGTCGAGATTGACCCTGAGACAGAAAAACTACGATTTCTCCCAATCTACTAATCTAAATGCTTTGAAACTTTATAGGAATAAACTAGAGATAGCTTTCCAATGAACCATCTTGCACTCAATTTGAAGCTCCATAGAGAGAGTAGCAGCCTCTGCAAGATTACTATTGGCGAAGAAGGTGATGTAGAAAATTGAAGGAGCAAGACTATGATGGTCACAAGTGTATGTATATTGCTTCCATGTAATGTACAAGTGATTTCAAGTATTTATATAGACTCTAGAAGTGATCCAAGAATTCTACAAGTGGATTTTGAATTCAAATGAAGGTGGGAATGGTTGTTGGAAGGAATCAATTCACTTTCCTATAATCTAGGAAAAATGAGGATCTAGTTTGATCTACTTTTAGGTGATTGATTGCTTGATTGAATGCAACTCAGCCACCACAAATTCATGGGATTTAGGCTCTATCTTTCTTCTTTTACATGTGTAAAGCTCAAGGCTTTACAATGGTAAAATATCCATGAAAAAGCTTTTTTTTTTTTTTACAATTAGTGAGCATAAGAAAAAAGAACTCTCCAACGGATATTCTTTTGATGCAATAGCCTTTGAAGTAGATCCAATCCACCTCAAGCATAGTGTAATCTTGATGTTCCAACACATATAATGGTGGCTTAATACATGTTTTTAATTATCGATCTGAGGAACGAAGAGAACCAAGTGTATGAAGATGTGTGCACACATGATGGTAAGTGAAGTATCTAAGATACAATGCATGTGAAAAGCTTCAACTACCTCTCGAACTCACTAATCCTCTGAAAATGCATGCCGCGTTACCATTTACAGTAATAAGCACAAATTCAAACTTTTCTCTCAGCTCTGAACTCCGAATATGGTCAATAGCAGGTTCTTTTTGAAGCTCACGATGAGACGCATCTGTCGCTCATAAATACTCAAACCTGACAGATGCACTTCAAGTTATGAGCAAAATAGTGAATGGTGGGAAACACCAACACTCACTCCACAACTCGTAATGGCTCACACACACACTATAGTAGTTCAAAAGCGATGGGAAGGGATAGATAACAGTCCTACACACACATTTCAAGCATTACGCACACACAAAAATCATGGAGAAGGAGGAAATTTGCAAGAAAGAAGCAAATTTGAAAATCTCTTCCATTGTTCACAATGACAAAAAGTTGTTTACAAGAGTCACAAAGTGACTTATATACATGTGCCCTAAAAATGGTACTTTCACACAAGAGACTGGCACTTTTATTGACTAGCTCTAATTTCCTACTATTTTGCAAGAGTTATGTTACAAGAATTTGGGGCTTATACATCTAGAAGACTCCTCTAGTGCTTTTACATGGCTTTGAGGGAATTTCATAGGATTTTGAAGAAGAAAAATTATGCTCATTAATTTGAAAATTTTGGGGCTCCTCTGTTGTGCCTCTTTTCTCTGCAACACTCTCCCCCTCTTTGTCTCTGTCGTCCCTTGATAGGCTTTGCTTCTTGTCTCTATTTTTGTCCCTGTAGTCGATCTGGTTCCTTATTAACTGATAGCCTCTTTATAGTTGACCACTGCCAGCTCCTGTGGAAGTCGTAATGATATAGTTTTACCAGTGGTCAAGGAACTGATCATAACTCGGGCCCTATTGCATTGGTTTTGGCCTATTCTTTTCTTTCCTCTATGCGCACCCAGTGGCTAAGGTGACTTTGATATTGGTCACCTTTCATAATGGTTCAGACTCTAGATGTTGGAAGGACCTTGTTTACTTCTTTGTTTGCATTCCTCCAACCCTGTTGCATTACCGAGGCCTATTTATTTCTTCTCACCACATGCACCCAACGTCTAAGTTGACTTTGATATTGGACACCTTTCATTAGATTCCTTCGGCCGCACTAGAGTTCTTTAGCATCCAAATGGGCTAAGCTTTTATTTCTTATTCGTTGTCCTCGGGTCCTGCCTATTTCTCGTTAAAGCTTGATGCACGTGAAGCCTGATACGTGCCCTTGTGGGGCTTTGGACAGAGGGTGGTTCTTTTTATTGATTCTTTGTTATTGAGCCATTTTGTTTTTTGATCTTCTTGGCGACGTGAGTAAATTTGTATGACTTTTTGCTCTCTATGATTAAGCGAATTTTCTTGACATATCATCAGCTCCTTCCATTGTGCAGACTTTACCCCATCATCTAGTCCCTGTCTATGATCTGCAAAGAAACTTAGCTCATAGGCTACCAGTCTCGCATTCAAGTTGGAAGAGATTTTTACAAATATCTCTGAGACCATCTCAAAAAATCCTGTGAAGAAAGCTTCTTCAAACGTTTCCATGTATGGACTCGATAGAAACATAAGTCGCAAGTATATTGCCATGATTGTTAAGTGACTTGGAGTTGTAGATAAATAAAGAATTAGGGCATATGCTCCCTGATAAATACCGATAAAGTTCAAAAAAGTGTACTGCAGGTGCTGGAATACCTTTAAGACTGTAAGTTGCATACTCTATATTTTATTGGTCATTTTGATGGCTAAATCTGGTACTGTCACATATCTTGATAGCCAAAACTCGATGGTCTGCACCATATATTCCTCTCTCGGTAAGTAGTTGCATGGCAGACTAGGTAATAGCAGATAGTTTAGCCATTGGTTATTTAAGCTACCCTACCGTTGTGCTTCCCAAACTTGCATCCAGGAGCGTCTTCTGGGGACTGTGCAAAAAGATGGATTAACCTGGTGCACGTATGGTGCTAACTCCCAGTGTACCCTTAAGGTGGGATTCTTCTCCAAAAACTTTTGTCTCCACACATGATCTGCCTTATCAAATTCTTCTTGTGTATATGTGAATGTCTAAAGGTTGAATTGCAAATCATAATCAGGTTTTTTATTGGTAATCTTTCTTATATATTGTCGTGTATCTTCTTTTAGTAATCTGTAAGGTATATTGAATGGCTCCAAAATCTGTTCCAGGCTTTTGTTTTCAATCTTTGCCTCTTTAATCACCTTTACCACTTGTTCTTCAAATTGTTTAGTAAGTTGGGACACCAGTAATGCCCTCTCATGTCAGCTTAGTTCTGCAATAGCCCGATCATGTCTTTCAATGTTCGGCTCTACTTCCTCCCTTACCGGTGAATGACACATGGGGGGAGAAAGAGGACGTACCTCAGTCTCCTGAATAGCCTCTTTGAAGCTTGGAACTACTGGTGTCCCCGTTGTAGCATGTTGTTCTATTTGAGCTTTTAATTGTGCAATGAGTTCATCTTTTTCTGTGATTACATTGTCCACTTGTGTGATTGCCTCTTTATTCTTCAATAGTTCTGCTCCTATGGCAGCCATTTGATTAGCATCCTCATTGCATTTTTCAATGAGTTTATTCTCTACCACCTTCCACTTTTCGTGAAGTTCATAAGTGTCATGCATATATCTCTTCTCCCATTCCTCTTTGATAGCTTGCTCTTGTTTTAGCTAATCTTCATACTTCGCAATTTGAGCTTCTAATGCTTCGATATCGGTTGTTGTCATTTCTTGTGCTCCTATGGGTTGGTTGCACAAGATGGCATTCATAAGCTCTTTATTCTTGTTCATCAAGTTTTCCGCTTCCTCCATATATACCTTGATTTGAGATTCAAGCAGTTTACTTCTAGCATTTATTCGTGCTTTCTCAACTTCACCTACTTCATACTTTCTTTGGAGGTCTTCTAGTTGATTTTGGAGCTTCTGGTTATCATTTGTTAACATAGTGCACTTCTCCATGGCTTGTTTAGCTTCTAATTTCTTGGTTGAGAGTGCCTGTTGATCTTCAATTAATTGTGTTGAGAGCATTTCACTCATTATCTGGAATTGGCTTCTCTCTCTCGTAGCCTTGTCATAGTCTATGTCTGCTTTGAGCATTTGTTCTTGAGTATCCATGGTTGTTTGTAGCATCTGCTTCACCACGGGTCTCAATTGATCCACAACCACATTCAACCATGTTTTAGGGATACTTGGGGCCTCCCTCGTTAGTACATCCTTGACTTTATCAATGTGTATGGTGTCATTATGAGGTTGTCTTATCTGAAGATGTACCTGACTTTCTTTTTCATCTTCTTCATTGGTTGTCGACTTTGTAGCACTTCCCTGAAATGTGACATCTAAAGGGGAAGGCTCTGCTACCACTCTAATTGGGGTGAATGGCTCAGGCTCCTCCAACTCTTCCTATTCCTTCTCTTCCTTTGGCTTCTTTACTCGGGCTTCTCCATCTAAACGAGCCTCTGTGATTTGAATCTTTGTCTCTCATTCATTTTTAATACATGAATTTCTTCTTAGGTGACCCTTGCCTTGTTGTGTCCATGATTATGTCATCAAGAGTTTGATCTCCTTTTGTACCTTCCACTCCAAAGGAATCCGTGACTTGATTCAATTCATCCCAATTGCCATCATCTTTTGAATCACTTTTGATATCCACATTCATCATGGATGGCTCTTGATCTTCTTGGGTATTAGAAGATGAACTAGAGTTGGTCAATCCCAACTCTCTATATCTATGGACTTTTGTCAACCTCTTTCTTTGCTTAGTGTCTTCATGAGACAGGTGGTAGTGATGCCCTTGTACCGACAAGTTTACTTGACCTTCCATATATTTTTGAGTTGTTTCCACTGCTTCTTTTAACTCCTCTTTCATAATGGGCATGTTGTCTTCTATCCTTGTCTTTGGAAGTATGTGTATCCTTCTTGAATCAAGAAGTGCTTCTTTTGACTTCATCATTTCTCTTAATCTCTTGGTGCCTCTCATCCTTGGTTGTGAGCTGGTTTCAGCCTCTTCCACCACTTTTTCTCCCTTTTTCCTTGGAATAGTGGCTAACTTAGCATACTTAGCCATATCCAAAGATGAGGGTATCTCTTTCAGATGTTCCCGAATACCTAGTGCATGACAGATGAGTATGGTCAGAGCTACACTCCCATTCAAGAACTTCTTGTGGTTCCATTGCTTCTTAGCTTCAAAAAGATGCTCTTGGATGTATGGCATTATGTTCACTTGATTACCGATCTATTTAATAGCATGAGACAAGAGTTGCACAATGATCATTTGTGGTGCTATGTAGTGATGCATGTTTGGAAAGCAAAAGTGTTGATGAATCAGACGGACTTCTTCTTGTATATCTATATGATTGATATCCCTGAATGTTCGGGTCTTCTTTCTTTGGCTTTCATCCTTCAAGTCTGTGTTCCCATATTTTTCCCATCCAAAAGCTTCTTTGATCAAGTCATGAGTGAATTGGATGATCACCCATTCTCCTGCCACATCTAGGACTCTTGCTTCTGGCACTAATGGGTTATGTAAGGTTGGTTGGAGGGTATTCATCACCTGAGTGCATCGTTGAAAGTCTGGCTTGTAAATCAGTAGCTCAAAGTATTTTTGAATACCTGCCTTTGTCATTATATCCAGAATAGATGGGGTTGATGTATGACTTTGAAATCTTGGGACATGACCAGGAATTGATGGTCGGTATCCATAATCTTTATTGTCACTAAGAAAAGATAATCTCTAGCAGGTTGGTCCTCTCGAAACTAATGACCTTTGGCTTTGGTTATGCTTTGTAATGGAAACTCTAGCACCTCTTTGTGAATAGTTGCTTCTGAATCCTCCGAAGTCATCTGCACTTGTAATAAAGAGAATCAGCTCCTTGTAGAGACTAATTCATGTGTTATGTGTGGTTTAGTGGTATGTCGTTTCTTTCGTCACTCTATTCCCCCTTGCTTAAGTAAGTAAGATCTCTTACCACACTTCTTTTGAATTTTATTCTTGAAAGAAAACAAAGGTTAGTTCTAGCTGAAGAATTTATTTAATTAAAATGTAAGTTCATTTCTATGGCAATAGAAACTAAGACCTATTCCAATGATGGAAATGTGCACCACTAGTTTTGTTGAACAAATAATGTGCCAAATGCATGGCCTTGTAATGTGGCCCTGGCATGCATACTCTAGGTGCATTGGATTCTTTATGAGTGCAAATGGAATCACGCTTTGTCTACCATTCCAGTTCTTAGTGCGTCTTGGGTCTCCATATCCACTTTGTAGTTGGTGCTTGAGGCATTCGGTTCTATTGCATTCCTTGATCTCTAGTTCTTGATTCCTTTCTGCTCGGGATCCGATTTGTATTTGGTGTGTTCCTTCGATACCTTCATAGACTTCTTTTCTTCATGTTGTAGATATGATATCTCACCAAGCTTCCTTAGCTCTTGAGTTGCTACTTGTTTGACCTTCGTTGGGATCCATATAGATTGTTGTGTCTTCTGGGCTGCCACTAGTGATTTTGGAAGCCAAACACGAAGAAGACTTTGTGGTTCTGATAGTAATGATGAGGATTTGTTTTCTCTCCTTGTCTTCATGGGGTGGCTCATCCTGTTCTCTGTTGGCTTCTCTGATTCCCATCATTCGATCCTTCCATACCCATTGTAGACGAGTATTACATGGGTGTGATATTCGAACAGTAGGCATCCATTTGGATGCTCTTCTTCTGGTGTAAGTGAACTTAGAAGCATTGTCCTCACTTTCTCTCTCAGATTCATCTCTCTTGGGAAAAGAGGGCACATCATCAAGCAGCACAATTTTATTTGCAGGCAATTCTAGATTATGGCATATGTTGTACGTGCACTCTATTGATTCATTTTTTATATCCTTTTCTAAGTTTTCATCCTTGGGTTTAATAATATCATGAACATGAGAAGGTCTTTCTTCTAGCAAGCTAAAGATTTCCTTTTGTCCTATTTTGGCTTATATGTATCCTTATGCTAGATGAATGCTCACTTCGTTCTCGATAATCCAATCTTGCCCTAGGATCAGATTTTCAATTGGGTCTTCATCCTTGCATACCAAAACTCTTTGCTCCATAGTAGAATTTCATAAGTCAAGACGTATTAGTGTTTCTCCAGCACATTCTATAACTTGGCCTCCAATGCCCATCATGCGTGCTTTAGTGGGCCTTATGGTTATTTGAAGATGTGTGATTAACGTCCTTCGTATATAGCTTAGGGCTGCCCCTGAGTCAATCAGAGCATTTGTTAGCTAATACTCCTGGATTTTTATTCCTAGGTTTAAGTATGGTTTGGATATGCCAATGTTTCCATTACTGGAATTACTGGCTTGGTAGTTGGCCATGGGTATAGGTTCCTCTCCCTGTAAATATCATTCATCCCTTTGTCTTATCCACTCCTTTTGTCTCTTGATATGCTCTAAGGCTTCTTGGCGTGCTTCTTCTCGAATCCTCTCCTCTTCTTTCCTTCAATTTTGTGCTCGTACAAGTCATGCTAACATCTCATCTGTTAATGGTTCCATATATCATTTTACTCCACTGATGTAGTTAGGAATTATATCTCCATCTAATGTGGCTAGATTCACAGTGCCACTCGTTAAGATTCTATTGATTAGTAAGGGTCTATATCCGCATTGTTGTAGTTTTTTGGCATGTTGTTTCAATGTATATACTAGGACTAGATCTCCTTCCTTTAGGCCTTTGTCTTTGATATGTGCATCATAATATGCTTTCTGTCTCTGTTTAGCAACATAAATTCTTGTGACTGCTTGTAGTCTTGTTTCATGTAATTTCTCAATTTGATCTAATTGTTTGGATAGCTCATGTCTTGTCCACTCATACTGTTGTGCTACTCCAAAAGTAGGTACCAAAACATCAATTGGTCATTTTTTCCATAAAGTAGATCAAATAGAGTAGTTCCAATGGCTATCTTGTAAGCCACATAAAGGCCCAAATTGCATGATGCAATTTTTTGTCCCAATCTGACCTTCCATTGTTCACTATCTTTGTCAACACCGTACATAACACTGTATTGGAACTCTCTGCTTGACCATTGGCTTGAGGGTGATGTTGGAGTTTATTGATCTCCAAAGTACAGCTAGAAGTAGGTGAAACCCAACAAGACCTAGTTGACTTTTTCACAAACTTGTATGCACAGACCAATTTTCTTGCAGAGAAAATTGCTTTTTACTCACATGTAATTTTCCAAAACTATTTCACACACATAAACTAGACTCTAAGAGCTTTCCAACAAGATATAGAACACCTCAAATGGATAAATACACAATGAGCTATGACCTCTGCAATATGCAGCTTTAATGGAGACCTTGAAACAGAGATGAACCTGAGGACACACATCACTTGCAGAGACTACTGCTCTTAATTCACAACTCCAATGACTTTGAACCTTTCTAGAATACAATTAGACTTAAAGAGCTTTCTAACAAGCCAAAGAACACATGATTTGGATACATACACAAGGAGATATGACCTCTGCAAGTTTGAGGTTTAATGGAGACCTTCAGCAGGGATAAAAAACAGAGAACACACACTACTTGCAGAGAGTATTGCTCTCAGCTCACAAATCCAATGATTATGAAAATTTAAGAAAGAAAGTAGACAGTAAGAGCTTTCCAATGAGATATCAAACATGTAATTTGGATATATAATGAGGGAGATACAAGCTCTGCAATCTCTGCATACAAAACTACAGCAGTGTAGAGATACACATATGACTCTCTTGGACATCCCACAAGATCACGACTTTTCTCCTCTTTTTATAGCATGGGAAACTAATCTAAAACCTTCCTAATACATCTTAATTTGTGGTAGACACTTGGATGGAGGTATTACATGACTCAAGTGCTCAAATAAGCAAAGTATTGATGGACTTTGAGAACTAGCCACATCGACCTTCCACTAGGACACCACTGAAGCTCCCTTGTGACTCACTAATTTGACTCACCATGTTCTAGAACTCACGTGGTATTTTTGCTACATTTTATGAATAATATGAGCCTTCTTGAAGTATTTGAAGACTTCCCAAAGGTATTTACATAATTTGAAACTTGTACCCTACATAAAACAAATGTTTGCAACATTCTCCCCCTCAAGTTTCAAAGGGTATTTCCTTCATGCCAAGAATATAGTTGAATCTTTGAAGCTTTGGTCCATCCAAGGATTTGGTGAAGATATCTGCAACTTGATCCTTTTTTCCAACAAAAGAAACCTGCACTTCATTGTTCATGGCCTTCTCTCGAACATAATGATAGTGAACCTCTATATGCTTTGTTCTAGCATGAAAAATAGGATTTGAGGTCATATGAATGCTGCTCAAGTTATCCCCATATATCAGTGGTACATCAACCTGCACATTCAAGTCATGAAACAACTTTTTAAACCACATAACCTCAGTAGTAGCCAATGCTAAACCTCTATACTCAGCCTCTGTAGAAGATAAAGCAACTGTAGGCTGTTTCTTTGAACTCCATGTTAATGTCTTGTTTCCTGCTATTACCACATATCCACTTGTGGATCTTCTGTCATCTTTGCTTCCAGCCCAATCTGCATCACTAAAGACTTTAAGAGTTAGATCAGCATCATGACTATAAAATAATCCTTCGTTCATGGTACCTTTCAAATACCTAAGCACTCTTTTCGCTGCATGCATATGAGGTACTCTAGGTTCATGCATAAACTGTGACAATACTCCCACTGCATAACATATATCAGGTTTAGTTTTTGTTGCATAAATCAAAGATCCTACCATGGATCTATATACATTCATATCATGCAACTCATCACCTTCCTTTGCGCTTAGCTTTACATTACATTCCATTGGAGTAGAAACAAATTTACATTCCTGCATACCAAACCTTTTCAGCATATCACATATATACTTTCTTTGTATCAACCACATACCTTCATCGCTATACACAATTTCAATCCCAAGAAAGTATTTGAGCAAACCAAGATCTGAAATTTTAAATTCCTTTCCCAAATTACCTTTTATCTCATCAATTGCTTTTGCATCATTCCCTGTAATCAACAAGTCATCCACATAAATGCATACATAGACACACATGCCATCTACATGTTTTACATAAAGTGAAGGATCAGCATGACTCGCTGTGTATCCTTGCAGCATAAGATACTTTACCAACCTTGCATTCCATGCCCTTGGTGCCTGCTTAAGACCATACAATGCCTTCTTTAACCTGCATACATGATTAGGACATTTTGCATCCACATAACCATCTGGTTGTGACATATACACTTCTTCATTTTGTTGGGGCTTCACTCACTAATTAGGCATGGATATATGAAGGCATATGGAGACATATGATGGAGGAAAGAAGAAGTGAAGGAAAGACCTACAGAAAATCAAGCCTAAGTGAAGGGACAATTTCACTATTGTAAATTAGTTCAAAATTAGAGTCTAGATTTGTATTTGATCTTTAGAACTTACGAGTTCAAGTCTAGATGAATGTAAACCATAGGTATATAAGTTAATTTGAGTCAGAAACATGAAGATAGAACTCAATTTTGTAATCTGAGTGAGTAGAGAAAAGTCGTGTAATTTCTGAGAGAGATGGTGAGAGAAAACTTCTGAGTCTGAGAGAGTTTTCCATGGCTGTGAGCAAAATTAGGCCAAGCCATTTTGTACACATCTTCTCTGATAATCAACACATGTTTGTGTAGAAGGATTTAGTCTAATTCTTCTTGTACATTGAGTTCCAAGTCATTTCATATGACTGTGTAAGGTAGTTGACAGTTACGACTTTTCTGGCGCACATTTGACTGATCTTCTGAAGGTCAGATCTCGAAGCGTGGTGTAAAGTTTTTGGTAAGTGATAGCTCGTTGGAAAGCTATTATCCTCAACTACATTTGGTCAAAAGATCTTTGAGAAACGGGACGTGTACTCAGAGAAATCAGCTTAAGAGTGGAGGTATATCAAATCGATGAAGTAAATTTTTCAGTTTTCAGACATAGTGGAAAGTTGAAGCTAAATCAGAAGATTTTGAAGTTATTACTTGAAAGTTTTGGTTATTATGTGTTGCTTAACATTAGCAAGAACATTCTTTAGCAAGTGATCAAAAGATTTTGCAAAGATTGAGCTAATACAGGTCAGATTGAAGGATTGAAGAAAAGGCGCAGATTTCTGTGAAGTGAAATTTTGATTTTCACTAAATTCAGAGATGAATACTTACAATGTGAGTTTTTGCTAAGCTAATGATGGTTATGGAGGTCTTCTAATACCACATTAGTTTGGTTCTTGTGGTGTTTTATACACCAACAAGTGGTATCAGAGCAGATAAGGTCCTCGAGAGTAAAAGGAGTGCAGATACAAGAAGATTTGAAGAGTTCTTTATCAAAGAAGGAGGAAGCTGAGGTGTTCAACAACAAAAGTCATCAGAAGGCTACTTCGAAGTCACTTCTAAGGGTAAAGGTCTACAAAAGGTATCATTCTTTAACCTTACACTTACAGGTTGAAGCAGAAGCAAAGATACCATGGCAGATCATGTGTCCATTGACAAATTGGACAGAGATAACTATCCTGCTTGGGTAATGAGGATGGAGGCCTTACTTATGAGTAAGGACTTAATGGTATATGTGACAGGTGAAGAGGAGAAGCCTAAATTTGAAGATGAAAGTCATCCAAGGAAGGAAGAGCTAGAAGCTTTGAAGCTATGGCAGAAGAGAGATGCAAGTGCAAGAGCTTATATATACAACACTATTACAGATCATTTGTTGCCACATATCAGAGGTTTAGAAACAGCTGAAGATATTTGGAATGCTTTGGAAGACCACTTCCAAAACACCACTAAAGCTAGGAAAGCTAGCTTATGGTCAGAGTTCACCACATTCAAGAAAAAGCAAAATCAGAATATTAGTGATTATGTCACTAAGATGAAAGACTTGGCAGATAGCCTTGGATCTATTGATGAGGACATTGAAGATCATAGGTTGATAGCTCAATTACTTGCAGGATTAAGAGGTGATGAGAGATGGAAGCCTTTTGTACTTTCAACAGAACTTTCATTAAACCATTATGTGCCAGAATTAAATCAATTACTTGGATTGATGCTCACATTTGAACAAGACTTGAAGTCAGATGGAGATAAAGGTCAAAGTTCTGCAATGTATGTGAAGAATAAAAAGAAAGGAGATAAAGGCAAAGCAAAGGATGAAGAAGAGTCAACAACTCAAGCAAATTATGCAAGAGGAAGAGGTTTTGGCAGAGGTAAAGGTCGAGGTAATGGAAGAGGTAGAGGTAATCAGAACAATAACAAGAAGACATGTTGGATTTGTGGATTGAGCAATCATCTAGCATATGATTGTTGGCACAATCAACAAGGAGCAAGTCAAAATCAGAACAACAATGGCAGAGGAAGAGGTGGAAGGTTTCAGAATCAATTTCAAAGAGGAAGACATAATTCAAGAGGAAGTTTTGGTAGAGGTGGTGGAAGAAATTGGAATCAGAACCAATCATACAACACTACATATTACAATTATGCAAATGATACACAGAATGACAACCATACAACACTGATGATGAATTCAATTAGTTCATCAGAGAAGGAGGATCTCAAGGTATTCTATATTGACTCTGGTTGTTCAAATCATTTATCAGGAAATATAGAATTATTGTCAGAATTGGAAGAAGGCAATTCAAGTCATACAGTACAAACAGGTGACAATACAAAACATAATGTGCATTCAATTGGAAAGGTGAAGTGCAGGAGTGGAGCTGATTTATTAACAAATGTTTTGTATGTTCCAACAATACCAAAGAATCTGATTAGTGTTGGACAAATAGTGGAAAAAGGTTTTCAAGTCAGATTTACAAATGAAGGGGTATTTGTTGAAGATCCAGAGGATGCATACAAACCCATTGTTTGTGGTAAGAAGGAAGGTAGACTTTTTACTCTCAAAGTGCAAGGAAATGTTGGTCAAGCCCTAATCACACATGGTGATGAAGTAATTACAGAGTTAGATCTTTGGCATAAAAGATTGGGACATTTCAATGAAAGAGGAATCAAAACTATGGTGGAGAACCAATCTGTATTGGGATTACCAAATGTGAAGAATCAACATATGATATACAAGTGTGAAGCTTGTCAGATGGGAAAAGCTCATAGACAACCATTTCAGAAGAAAGGATTCAAGCATGATGGTTTGCTTGAACTCATACATACAGATGTATGGGGGCCAACAAAAGAAGGTTCAATAAATGGATCTAGGTATTATGTTTTGTTTATTGATGATGCTACAAGGTGGATAACCCTTTATGTTCTAAAGGAAAGATCAGAAGTCTTTGGAGCCTTCAAACATTTTCATGCTTATGCAGAAAGAGTTACAGGTCACAAACTCAAGAGGCTAAGGTCTGATGGAGGGGGAGAATACTTCTCCCAAGAGTTTAATGACTATCTTTGGAATGCAGGTATCAAGAGAGAGATAACTTGCAGGTATACACCTCAACATAATGGGGTGGCAGAAAGGAGGAATAGAACATTGGTTGAATTTGCAAGAGCAATGTTAAAGGAAAAGAATTGCCCTAATTATCTTTGGGCTGAGGCTGTAAATACAGCCACATACCTTGTGAATAGGTTACCATGTGGAGCTTTGAATGGTATGACCCCTTATGAAGCTTGGTGGGGTAAGAAACCAACACTTGACCATTGTAAAGTGTTTGGGTCAATTGCCTATGCTTATGTGCCATCACAACTTAGACATAAGCTTGAACCAAAGGCAGAAAAATATGTGTTTATTGGGTATGATGAAAAGCAAATGGGTTATAGGCTATGGAGTCCTTTAACTAAACATTTTATTGTTTCCAGAGATGTGACCTTTGATGAACAGAAGAGTTGGTATGCAGATAAAGAATGTGATCTTGAAACATTTGAAGAAGAGATAAGAAGGAGTGCAAGAGGTAAGTCACATATGCAGATAGATGGAGATGAAGAACATATGCAAGCAAGCACATCAAGAGTTGGATCATATAGAAGGAATGAAGATGGACCAATATTTGATGAAGAAGTACATCCAGATATACATGAAGAGTGTGAACCAAGAAGGTCAACCAGAATGAGGAAGCAACCTACAAGGTATTCATATGACACTTCTTACTTGACTCAGAAAAATTATGCTTACATGGTTAAGGAAGATGAAGAACCTCAAGGCTATGATGAAGCAAAGGGTAAGAGACAATGGGAAGTAGCAATGAAGGAAGAGTTTGATGCTCTTGAAGAGAACAAAACTTGGGAACTTGTCCCAAAGCCTAATGGTAAGAAAGTGATTGGAAATAAATGGGTTTACAAAGTTAAGAAGCATGCAGATGGAACTATAGCCAGATACAAAGCTAGATTGGTGGTTAAAGGCTATGCTCAAACATTTGGCATAGATTATGATGAAACATTCAGTCCTGTAGCAAAGATGTCAACCATAAGGACAATTATTGCTATTGCAGCATCAAAAGGATGGACATTGAGTCAATTGGACATTAAGAATGCATTTTTGAATGGATATATATCAGATGAGGTTTACATGGAGCAACCTCAAGGGTTTGCAGATCATAAGTTTCCAAATTATGTTTGCAGGTTGAGAAGAGCCCTTTATGGTTTGAAGCAAGCTCCAAGAGCTTGGAATTATAGACTTGTAAAGTATCTTAATGATCTTGGCTATCAAAGTTCAAAGGCAGATGCAAGTTTACTTATCAAAAGAACAGATGAAGGTATGATCTACATTTGTATATATGTAGATGATATTATAATTACAGGTACCTCAAATGAAGGAATCAAGGAGGTGAAGAAGCTACTTGAGAAGGAATTCAAGATAAGTGATCTAGGAAAATTGTCATATTTTCTTGGAATGGAAATCACTTATGCAGAACATGGCATTTATGTATCACAAGAAAGGTATCTCTTGAATCTTCTAAAGAAGTTTAACATGGAGAATTGCAGAGAGGCATCTACACCATTAGAAGTCAATCATAAACTCAGTAGATATGATGGTGCAGAGTTCAAAGACATGAGGAAGTATCAATCTTTAGTGGGAAGTTTGATTTATGCAACTCTAACAAGGCCTGATCTTAGTTATGCAGTTGGTGTTCTTTCTCAATTCATGCATTGTCCAAAGGATCCACATTGGATTGCAGGTCAAAGAGTTCTTAGATATATCAAAGGGACTTTGAAAGAAGGATTGTATTATCCTTTTACATCAGATATAAGATTGAGAGCCTATAGTGATTCAGATTGGGCAGGAAGTCAAGATGACAGAAGGTCTACTCATGGCTACATGATATACATTGGAGATAAGCTTGTGAGTTGGTGTTCAAAGAAACAACACACAGTGGCCTTATCATCAACAGAAGCTGAATACAAAGGACTTGTGGAAGCAGCAAAGGAAGTCATATGGATGCAGACATTATTCAAAAGCTTGGGAATTGATCAAGGTATACCCATTATTCATGGAGATAACATGAGTTCATTATATCTTGCAGCAAACCCTGTATTTCATGCAAGGACAAAGCACATAGAGATACAGTATCATTTTCTTAGAGAAAAGGTAATGGAGAAAGAGATTGAAGTGGTGTACACTTCTACAAAAGATCAAATTGCAGATATTATGACAAAAAGCTTGGATGGAGTGAAGACAAGTAAGTTCAAGGAGATGGCAGGAATAAAAGAGAAGAAGATTATGTGAAGAAATCAAATCATGCTAATTAGTGATTGAGGGGGAGCTGTTGGGGCTTCACTCACTAATTAGGCATGGATATATGAAGGCATATGGAGACATATGATGGAGGAAAGAAGAAGTGAAGGAAAGACCTACAGAAAATCAAGCCTAAGTGAAGGGACAATTTCACTATTGTAAATTAGTTCAAAATTAGAGTCTAGATTTGTATTTGATCTTTAGAACTTACGAGTTCAAGTCTAGATGAATGTAAACCATAGGTATATAAGTTAATTTGAGTCAGAAACATGAAGATAGAACTCAATTTTGTAATCTGAGTGAGTAGAGAAAAGTCGTGTAATTTCTGAGAGAGATGGTGAGAGAAAACTTCTGAGTCTGAGAGAGTTTTCCATGGCTGTGAGCAAAATTAGGCCAAGCCATTTTGTACACATCTTCTCTGATAATCAACACATGTTTGTGTAGAAGGATTTAGTCTAATTCTTCTTGTACATTGAGTTCCAAGTCATTTCATATGACTGTGTAAGGTAGTTGACAGTTACGACTTTTCTGGCGCACATTTGACTGATCTTCTGAAGGTCAGATCTCGAAGCGTGGTGTAAAGTTTTTGGTAAGTGATAGCTCGTTGGAAAGCTATTATCCTCAACTACATTTGGTCAAAAGATCTTTGAGAAACGGGACGTGTACTCAGAGAAATCAGCTTAAGAGTGGAGGTATGTCAAATCGATGAAGTAAATTTTTCAGTTTTCAGACATAGTGGAAAGTTGAAGCTAAATCAGAAGATTTTGAAGTTATTACTTGAAAGTTTTGGTTATTATGTGTTGCTTAACATTAGCAAGAACATTCTTTAGCAAGTGATCAAAAGATTTTGCAAAGATTGAGCTAATACAGGTCAGATTGAAGGATTGAAGAAAAGGCGCAGATTTCTGTGAAGTGAAATTTTGATTTTCACTAAATTCAGAGATGAATACTTACAATGTGAGTTTTTGCTAAGCTAATGATGGTTATGGAGGTCTTCTAATACCACATTAGTTTGGTTCTTGTGGTGTTTTATACACCAACAAGTGGTATCAGAGCAGATAAGGTCCTCGAGAGTAAAAGGAGTGCAGATACAAGAAGATTTGAAGAGTTCTTTATCAAAGAAGGAGGAAGCTGAGGTGTTCAACAACAAAAGTCATCAGAAGGCTACTTCGAAGTCACTTCTAAGGGTAAAGGTCTACAAAAGGTATCATTCTTTAACCTTACACTTACAGGTTGAAGCAGAAGCAAAGATACCATGGCAGATCATGTGTCCATTGACAAATTGGACAGAGATAACTATCCTGCTTGGGTAATGAGGATGGAGGCCTTACTTATGAGTAAGGACTTAATGGTATATGTGACAGGTGAAGAGGAGAAGCCTAAATTTGAAGATGAAAGTCATCCAAGGAAGGAAGAGCTAGAAGCTTTGAAGCTATGGCAGAAGAGAGATGCAAGTGCAAGAGCTTATATATACAACACTATTACAGATCATTTGTTGCCACATATCAGAGGTTTAGAAACAGCTGAAGATATTTGGAATGCTTTGGAAGACCACTTCCAAAACACCACTAAAGCTAGGAAAGCTAGCTTATGGTCAGAGTTCACCACATTCAAGAAAAAGCAAAATCAGAATATTAGTGATTATGTCACTAAGATGAAAGACTTGGCAGATAGCCTTGGATCTATTGATGAGGACATTGAAGATCATAGGTTGATAGCTCAATTACTTGCAGGATTAAGAGGTGATGAGAGATGGAAGCCTTTTGTACTTTCAACAGAACTTTCATTAAACCATTATGTGCCAGAATTAAATCAATTACTTGGATTGATGCTCACATTTGAACAAGACTTGAAGTCAGATGGAGATAAAGGTCAAAGTTCTGCAATGTATGTGAAGAATAAAAAGAAAGGAGATAAAGGCAAAGCAAAGGATGAAGAAGAGTCAACAACTCAAGCAAATTATGCAAGAGGAAGAGGTTTTGGCAGAGGTAAAGGTCGAGGTAATGGAAGAGGTAGAGGTAATCAGAACAATAACAAGAAGACATGTTGGATTTGTGGATTGAGCAATCATCTAGCATATGATTGTTGGCACAATCAACAAGGAGCAAGTCAAAATCAGAACAACAATGGCAGAGGAAGAGGTGGAAGGTTTCAGAATCAATTTCAAAGAGGAAGACATAATTCAAGAGGAAGTTTTGGTAGAGGTGGTGGAAGAAATTGGAATCAGAACCAATCATACAACACTACATATTACAATTATGCAAATGATACACAGAATGACAACCATACAACACTGATGATGAATTCAATTAGTTCATCAGAGAAGGAGGATCTCAAGGTATTCTATATTGACTCTGGTTGTTCAAATCATTTATCAGGAAATATAGAATTATTGTCAGAATTGGAAGAAGGCAATTCAAGTCATACAGTACAAACAGGTGACAATACAAAACATAATGTGCATTCAATTGGAAAGGTGAAGTGCAGGAGTGGAGCTGATTTATTAACAAATGTTTTGTATGTTCCAACAATACCAAAGAATCTGATTAGTGTTGGACAAATAGTGGAAAAAGGTTTTCAAGTCAGATTTACAAATGAAGGGGTATTTGTTGAAGATCCAGAGGATGCATACAAACCCATTGTTTGTGGTAAGAAGGAAGGTAGACTTTTTACTCTCAAAGTGCAAGGAAATGTTGGTCAAGCCCTAATCACACATGGTGATGAAGTAATTACAGAGTTAGATCTTTGGCATAAAAGATTGGGACATTTCAATGAAAGAGGAATCAAAACTATGGTGGAGAACCAATCTGTATTGGGATTACCAAATGTGAAGAATCAACATATGATATACAAGTGTGAAGCTTGTCAGATGGGAAAAGCTCATAGACAACCATTTCAGAAGAAAGGATTCAAGCATGATGGTTTGCTTGAACTCATACATACAGATGTATGGGGGCCAACAAAAGAAGGTTCAATAAATGGATCTAGGTATTATGTTTTGTTTATTGATGATGCTACAAGGTGGATAACCCTTTATGTTCTAAAGGAAAGATCAGAAGTCTTTGGAGCCTTCAAACATTTTCATGCTTATGCAGAAAGAGTTACAGGTCACAAACTCAAGAGGCTAAGGTCTGATGGAGGGGGAGAATACTTCTCCCAAGAGTTTAATGACTATCTTTGGAATGCAGGTATCAAGAGAGAGATAACTTGCAGGTATACACCTCAACATAATGGGGTGGCAGAAAGGAGGAATAGAACATTGGTTGAATTTGCAAGAGCAATGTTAAAGGAAAAGAATTGCCCTAATTATCTTTGGGCTGAGGCTGTAAATACAGCCACATACCTTGTGAATAGGTTACCATGTGGAGCTTTGAATGGTATGACCCCTTATGAAGCTTGGTGGGGTAAGAAACCAACACTTGACCATTGTAAAGTGTTTGGGTCAATTGCCTATGCTTATGTGCCATCACAACTTAGACATAAGCTTGAACCAAAGGCAGAAAAATATGTGTTTATTGGGTATGATGAAAAGCAAATGGGTTATAGGCTATGGAGTCCTTTAACTAAACATTTTATTGTTTCCAGAGATGTGACCTTTGATGAACAGAAGAGTTGGTATGCAGATAAAGAATGTGATCTTGAAACATTTGAAGAAGAGATAAGAAGGAGTGCAAGAGGTAAGTCACATATGCAGATAGATGGAGATGAAGAACATATGCAAGCAAGCACATCAAGAGTTGGATCATATAGAAGGAATGAAGATGGACCAATATTTGATGAAGAAGTACA
Source organism: Ceratopteris richardii (assembly GCA_020310875.1). Classification (NCBI taxonomy): domain Eukaryota; kingdom Viridiplantae; phylum Streptophyta; class Polypodiopsida; order Polypodiales; family Pteridaceae; genus Ceratopteris; species Ceratopteris richardii. The sequence goes on along the minus strand of CM035423.1, from coordinate 140,265,404 downwards.
TCCAGATATACATGAAGAGTGTGAACCAAGAAGGTCAACCAGAATGAGGAAGCAACCTACAAGGTATTCATATGACACTTCTTACTTGACTCAGAAAAATTATGCTTACATGGTTAAGGAAGATGAAGAACCTCAAGGCTATGATGAAGCAAAGGGTAAGAGACAATGGGAAGTAGCAATGAAGGAAGAGTTTGATGCTCTTGAAGAGAACAAAACTTGGGAACTTGTCCCAAAGCCTAATGGTAAGAAAGTGATTGGAAATAAATGGGTTTACAAAGTTAAGAAGCATGCAGATGGAACTATAGCCAGATACAAAGCTAGATTGGTGGTTAAAGGCTATGCTCAAACATTTGGCATAGATTATGATGAAACATTCAGTCCTGTAGCAAAGATGTCAACCATAAGGACAATTATTGCTATTGCAGCATCAAAAGGATGGACATTGAGTCAATTGGACATTAAGAATGCATTTTTGAATGGATATATATCAGATGAGGTTTACATGGAGCAACCTCAAGGGTTTGCAGATCATAAGTTTCCAAATTATGTTTGCAGGTTGAGAAGAGCCCTTTATGGTTTGAAGCAAGCTCCAAGAGCTTGGAATTATAGACTTGTAAAGTATCTTAATGATCTTGGCTATCAAAGTTCAAAGGCAGATGCAAGTTTACTTATCAAAAGAACAGATGAAGGTATGATCTACATTTGTATATATGTAGATGATATTATAATTACAGGTACCTCAAATGAAGGAATCAAGGAGGTGAAGAAGCTACTTGAGAAGGAATTCAAGATAAGTGATCTAGGAAAATTGTCATATTTTCTTGGAATGGAAATCACTTATGCAGAACATGGCATTTATGTATCACAAGAAAGGTATCTCTTGAATCTTCTAAAGAAGTTTAACATGGAGAATTGCAGAGAGGCATCTACACCATTAGAAGTCAATCATAAACTCAGTAGATATGATGGTGCAGAGTTCAAAGACATGAGGAAGTATCAATCTTTAGTGGGAAGTTTGATTTATGCAACTCTAACAAGGCCTGATCTTAGTTATGCAGTTGGTGTTCTTTCTCAATTCATGCATTGTCCAAAGGATCCACATTGGATTGCAGGTCAAAGAGTTCTTAGATATATCAAAGGGACTTTGAAAGAAGGATTGTATTATCCTTTTACATCAGATATAAGATTGAGAGCCTATAGTGATTCAGATTGGGCAGGAAGTCAAGATGACAGAAGGTCTACTCATGGCTACATGATATACATTGGAGATAAGCTTGTGAGTTGGTGTTCAAAGAAACAACACACAGTGGCCTTATCATCAACAGAAGCTGAATACAAAGGACTTGTGGAAGCAGCAAAGGAAGTCATATGGATGCAGACATTATTCAAAAGCTTGGGAATTGATCAAGGTATACCCATTATTCATGGAGATAACATGAGTTCATTATATCTTGCAGCAAACCCTGTATTTCATGCAAGGACAAAGCACATAGAGATACAGTATCATTTTCTTAGAGAAAAGGTAATGGAGAAAGAGATTGAAGTGGTGTACACTTCTACAAAAGATCAAATTGCAGATATTATGACAAAAAGCTTGGATGGAGTGAAGACAAGTAAGTTCAAGGAGATGGCAGGAATAAAAGAGAAGAAGATTATGTGAAGAAATCAAATCATGCTAATTAGTGATTGAGGGGGAGCTGTTGGGGCTTCACTCACTAATTAGGCATGGATATATGAAGGCATATGGAGACATATGATGGAGGAAAGAAGAAGTGAAGGAAAGACCTACAGAAAATCAAGCCTAAGTGAAGGGACAATTTCACTATTGTAAATTAGTTCAAAATTAGAGTCTAGATTTGTATTTGATCTTTAGAACTTACGAGTTCAAGTCTAGATGAATGTAAACCATAGGTATATAAGTTAATTTGAGTCAGAAACATGAAGATAGAACTCAATTTTGTAATCTGAGTGAGTAGAGAAAAGTCGTGTAATTTCTGAGAGAGATGGTGAGAGAAAACTTCTGAGTCTGAGAGAGTTTTCCATGGCTGTGAGCAAAATTAGGCCAAGCCATTTTGTACACATCTTCTCTGATAATCAACACATGTTTGTGTAGAAGGATTTAGTCTAATTCTTCTTGTACATTGAGTTCCAAGTCATTTCATATGACTGTGTAAGGTAGTTGACAGTTACGACTTTTCTGGCGCACATTTGACTGATCTTCTGAAGGTCAGATCTCGAAGCGTGGTGTAAAGTTTTTGGTAAGTGATAGCTCGTTGGAAAGCTATTATCCTCAACTACATTTGGTCAAAAGATCTTTGAGAAACGGGACGTGTACTCAGAGAAATCAGCTTAAGAGTGGAGGTATGTCAAATCGATGAAGTAAATTTTTCAGTTTTCAGACATAGTGGAAAGTTGAAGCTAAATCAGAAGATTTTGAAGTTATTACTTGAAAGTTTTGGTTATTATGTGTTGCTTAACATTAGCAAGAACATTCTTTAGCAAGTGATCAAAAGATTTTGCAAAGATTGAGCTAATACAGGTCAGATTGAAGGATTGAAGAAAAGGCGCAGATTTCTGTGAAGTGAAATTTTGATTTTCACTAAATTCAGAGATGAATACTTACAATGTGAGTTTTTGCTAAGCTAATGATGGTTATGGAGGTCTTCTAATACCACATTAGTTTGGTTCTTGTGGTGTTTTATACACCAACACATTTAACTCACCATTAAGAAAGGCATTCTTTATATCGAGTTGATATATATTCCACCTTTTGCTTGCAGTTAAAGCCAACAAAGTTCTCACCGTTGCCATATTTGCTACTGGACTAAATGTTTCCTCATAGTCCACACCTTGAGTTTTATTATATCCTTTTGCTACAAGTCTAGCCTTATATCTAGACACACTACCATCACTATTTCTTTTAATCTTAAAAACCCACTTGCAACCAATTACCTTTTGCTTTGGTGTACTTGGAACTAAATTCCAAGTCTTGTTATCCTGTAGTGCTTCCATTTCTTCTCTCATTGCTTTCTCCCACTTTTCATCTCCTTTGGCCTCATCATAACATGTGGGTTCATTTTCCTGCTCAACTTTTGTCATAAAAGTATAATGAGTATTCATGAAAGATTCATAAGTATACCTTTGAGGTTGCTTACTTACTCTTGAAGTTCTTCTTACCTCCAATGTAGATGCTCTTCCTTTCTTATTAGGAACCTTTGATGATTCTCCATACTCACATACATCACTAATTTCCTCTCCTTCATCATTAACTTCAACAAGTTTGAGTTTACCTTTACTTTTAACACTTGGAGGTGACTCTTGCCTTAATCTTCCATTGAAAGGTGATCCTCTTTCTTCATCTAAACCACTCCTTTTATCATTTAAACTTCCTGATGGCTGAACTATGCATTCATCTCCTTCAACCACACCTTCTTCATTTTCATCCATGACCTGCAAACAATTCTTATCTGCATACCATGAAAGTGATTCATCAAAGTTTACATCTCTTGACACAACAACCTTATTGGTATGAGGATTATAGCATCTATATCCTCTTTGAGTATCTGCATAACCAATAAATATACATTTTTCTGATTTCGCATCAAGTTTAGATCTCACCTCACTAGGTACATGTACATAACATACACAGCCAAATACTTTCAAATGACTTATACTTGGTTTCCTTCCATGCCATACCTCATATGGTGTCAAATGATGAACTCTAGCAGTCGGAACTCTATTCATAATGTAAACACTTGTGCTAACAGCTTCAGCCCAAAAATAATTAGGCAAACACATATCATTAAGCATGCTTCTAGATGCTTCTGCTATGATTCTGTTTCTTCTTTCTGCGACTCCATTTTGTTGTGGAGTATACCTGCATGTAACTTCTCTTTTGATACCTTCATCATACAAAAAATCAGTTAAAGCTTGAGAGAAATACTCTCCTCCTCCATCGGATCTTAGCTTCTTAATATACCTTCCTGTTTGCTTTTCGACATATGATTTGAACTTCTTGAAACAATCAAAGACCTCACTCTTATGTTTAATAAAATACACAAATGTCATTCTACTATGATCGTCAATGAATGATACATAGTACTTATTACCAACCAAGGATGCCTCTTTAGTAGGTCCCCACACATCTGTGTGTATGAGATCTAGCAAACCATCACTTACATAGCTTGAATGCTTGAAAGGTTGTCTACTCTGCTTACCCATTTGACATGCTTCACAAAGATGCACCATATGTTGCTTAGTAAGATCAGGTAATCCTTCAACAATCCTCTTCTTTGATAGCTCCTTTAACCTGTGTACATTCATGTGTCCAATCCTTTTGTGCCATAGATCAAGCTCTGCTATTCGATGCATACCATAAGAGAAATAGTTTGTATGATTTGGGTTTACATTGAATGTAAACAATCTACCTTGTTTTTGACCTCTAGCAATTAACCTCCTTTGCTTTGGATCCTCAATGAAGCAACCTGCATGATTAAATCTCACTTGTAGACCTTTTTCTACCATTTGACCAACCGACATCAAATTCTTAGTGATCATTGGCACATAAAGTACATCCTTCAAGCAATTTGTCTTGCTCTTATCCTGCATAACAACATCTCCAACCTGCATAATCTTATGTGTTGTATCATCTCCTGTTTCAACATGACCTTTACATGATGGATTATGCATATTAGAAAACCATGAAGCATCATGAGACATGTGATTAGAACAACCACTATCTACATACCATACATCGCTATTGCAATTCATCTTAGTTTCTACATTCATCATAAGAAGAGAATCATAATCATCACTTTTACCTTCAACTACATAATTTCCTTGTTGTTTACCTCTTCTTGAATAGCCTCCTCTTCGATTACCACCTTGATTATTTTCATTTTGATAACAATCTTTGGCATAGTGTCCATACCTTCCACATATATAGCAATTGTTCTTATTATCTTCACTCCTTTGTCTTTGGTTGTAGTTGTAGTAGCCTCTCGTACCTCTAGCGCTTGATCTTCCTCTTCCTCTTGTGTTGAAGAAGCCACTTGAAGTCCTTTGATCATCACTCCTTCTTCCTCGACCTCTATTTGAACCTCTTCCACCTCTGTTTCCACCTCTTGATGATCCTACATAAAGAGCTTGTCCTTGAGATCCTTTTTGATTTGAAGTAGAACCATTTAGATTCATCTCCTCCGTGACCATGAGGGCAATAAGTTGATCAAAATCTGGTAATTCTCCTCTGACATAAATTGAAGTAATGAAGGGTTTCCATCTCTCATCATCTTTGAGTTCGTTGAGAGTATGTGCAACCAAGTCGTCGTCCTCCACATGAGCTTGAATTGATCCTAGTTGATCTGCAATCTCTTTAACTTTCAATATGTAATCATTGACCGATGTCCTTGTATCTTTCTTTATGTTATTCAACTCATTTTTGAGTTGAATCTTCCTTGCTCTTGTACCTGTAGCATACAACCTTTCCAATGCAAGCCAAACATCTCTACTTGTGTCTAGATCTTGTATGTGTCCTACCATTGAATCTTGAATATTTTTGTGATAAAATGAATATAACCCTTTTGTCTCTCTCATTCCAAAGTCTAAACTCCCTCAATTGTTGCTGATTTGGGTCCTCTGGTAATGTGGGTTTGATATCTGTGCCGTCAATCAAACCATACAAGCCTCTACCTTGCAAGTATGCAGTGATTCTAAACTTCCATGCTTGATAATTGGTCTTATCAAGCTTCTCTATTTGTGCATGTTGGTCTCCCATAATACAAATGCTAAGCTTCCTCCTTTAAGCCTCCTTTCCAATGTGTGTGATGAGAAGAAATATAATATTTACCTTGTAAATGAGGTATGTGCACCTTTCTTTGCTTGGATGTTGCTTCAAATGCCTCCTTGCAATCTTCTTCTACCTTTGTGTAGTGTTGATGATGAACTGCTTCTTTGATAGCTTCAAATTCTTCATCAAGGTATGATAACCTTCTCCAAGCCTCCAAGTACTTGCTCTGATACCAATGTTGGAGTTTATTGATCTCCAAAGTACAGCTAGAAGTAGGTGAAACCCAACAGGACCTAGTTGACTTTTTCACAAACTTGTATGCATAGACCAATTTTCTTGCAGAGCAAATTGCTCTTTACTCACTTCGAATTTTCCAAAATTGTTTCACACACATAAACTAGACTCTAAGAGCTTTCCAACAAGATATAGAACACCTCAAATGGATAAATACACAATGAGCTATGACCTCTGCAATATGCAGCTTTAATGGAGACCTTGAAACAGAGATGAACCTGAGGATACACATCACTTGCAGAGACTACTGCTCTTAACTCACAACTCCAATGACTTTGAAACTTTCTAGAATACAATTAGACTTAAGGAGCTTTCTAACAAGCCAAAGAACACATGATTTGGATACATACACAAGGAGATATGACCTCTGCAAGTTTGAGGTTTAATGGAGACCTTCAGCAGGGATAAAAAACAGAGAACACACACTACTTGCAGAGAGTATTTCTCTCAGCTCACAAATCCAATGATTATGAAAATTTACAAGAAGAAAGTAGACAGTAAGAGCTTTCCAATGAGCTATCAAACATGTAATTTGGATATATAATGAGGGAGATACAAGCTCTGCAATCTCTGCATACAAAACTACAGCAGTGTAGAGATACACATATGACTCTCTTGGACATCCCACAAGATCACGACTTTTCTCCTCTTTTTATAGCATGGGAAACTAATCTAAAACCTTCCTAATACATCTTAATTCGTGGTAGACACTTGGATGGAGGTATTACATGACTCAAGTGCTCAAATAAGCAAAGTATTGATGGACTTTGAGAACTAGCCACATCGACCTTCCACTAGGACACCACTGAAGCTCCCTTGTGACTCACTAATTTGACTCACCATGTTCTAGAACTCACGTGGTATTTTTGCTACATTTTATGAATAATATGAGCCTTCTTGAAGTATTTGAAGACTTCCCAAAGGTATTTACATAATTTGAAACTTGTACCCTACATAAAACAAATGTTCGCAACAGGTGATAGGGGGCTGATGTTTTATGAATCACTAGAAATTCATTCATCAAGGACTCTATTACCTCGTTAACGAAGTGCGTTCCTCTATCACTTACTATCTCTATAGGTAGTCCAAAACGAGTAAAGATATTCTCAAAGAGAAACTTTGTCATGGTTTGAGCATCGTTCCTTCTAGTTGCTTTTGCTTCTACCCATTTAGTTAGATAATCTGTTGCCACTATTATGTACTCCGCATGTGATCCTTTTGCTAGTGGGTTAATAGGTCTTATGAAATCAATACCCCATTTGGAAAAGGCTCTCGCACAAACCATGGGTCTGAGAGGCATATCATCTCTCCTAATAGGGTATTTAGTTCTTTGGCATACCTCGCAACTCCGTACATAGGTGTGTGCATCCATATGTACAGTTGGCCACCACAAGCCTACAAAGAGAATCATTTTTACAGTTCTTTCAATTGAAAAATGTCCTCTTACAGCACCTGCATGTGCCATCTCTAATATAGGTAAGTACTCTCCTTCATGCACGCATAGTCATAGCTAACTGTCCTTTCCTCTTTTGAATAGTTGTCTCCCAGTATAACATAGTCTTTGCTTATTTCTTCTAGGGATCGCTTTCTAGCTAGACTTGCTCCTTCCTCATGGTCATGCGTTTTTAAGAACTTTGCCAATGTCCTACTCTAGTTTGGTGCTATTGTAGCAAATTGTAATGATGTATGGTCTTCTGAAGTATTTTCTTGGCATTGTGAGCAATTGCTAATTTACTCATGAACATCCTTAAGAATATGTGGCCAATAAACTCCCAATCGTTTTAATTCCCTTAGTGTTCCATTGAGTTCCCTTATGCATTCTCCATCTATTTACATGAGCTTGTTACATTAAGTTCTTTTGTTCCGCTTCTTCTACACACATTAACAATACATCATTGGGGTCTTTATAGTACACACTTCCTGCCACAATGTGCACATTACACGATTGTAGAAATCCTTTCTTAGCATCCTTGTTGATTTGATGTTGGGTCCATGAGTGAGTATTGGACTTAACGTTTCAGCCCACTTAGAACATACTTTCAATTTGAACAAATAAGTATCTGGTAGGTCATCTACTACTCCATTGGGTGGTTCTCCATGCGTGAACCTAGACAGATGATCGGCTCTCACATGGGTATTTCCTTTTATGTCCACTACTTCGAAGTCAAACTCCATCTGTAACAGAAATCATCTTACTAGCCTTCCCGTGTTATAGGGCTTATTGACAAGGTACAATAAGGCGTGATGATCAATGAAGAACTTGAATTTGTTCACTAGAAGGTAGTGTCTAAATTTCTTGACTGCATACACCATTCCTAAACCTTCTCGTTCCATAATCATATAGTTTCTTTTTGCTTGATTTAGTTATCTGCTCACATAAGCAATAGGGTGGTCTAATTTTCCCTCATCCGTAGGTTGAGCTAGAATGCATCCTATTGCGTAGTTGAAGGCATCTACATGGATATGAAATGGCTTATTCTAGTTGGGTATCTTCAAAATAGGTGTTATACTTAGTCGTCTTTTTAGTTCTTTAAATGCTTTCTCGCACTCATCTGTCCACGTAAATTGGGTTAACAATCCATATACTAGCTTGGAAATTATGGCGTACATGTGAATAAATCTACGATAGTATCCACAATGACCCATAAAAGCTTGCACCTCCTTAGCATTTTTTGTTCTTGGAAGCTCTAGGATCACTTTACCTTATCCTCGTCAATGGAAATTCCGTTCCTGGATACAATGTTTCCCAGGATTTTTCCTTGTCTCACCATAAAGACACATTTCTCAGGATTCAGGCACACTCCATATTGTCGACACTTCTCAAATATCCTTCATAACTCTAGAATGTGTTCATGTCTCTGACCTGAGTATGTACACAAGTCATCAACGTATAATTCCATACTCTTCCTTAGAAATTCTTTAACGATATGACACATCAACCTTTGGAAAGTAGCAGGGGCATTTGTGAGTCTGAATGGCATTACCCTAAAAGCATAGACTCCCCATTCAGTTGTGAATGCTATCTTATGATGGTCCTCTATAGCAATGGCTACTTGGTTGTACCCCGAGAATCCATCTAGGAAACTATAGACTTCCTTCCCTACAACTCTTTCCAAGAGATGATCAGTGATAGGTAATGGGTAGCTATCAGGGATTGTGGTTGCGTTTACTTTCTTCAGATTAATAACTCTTAATTTCCCATTCTTTTTGGGTATGACCACAAACGGTGACACCCATTTTGTGTGATCTATCTCGTAAATGAATCCGATTGCTAATAGCTTGTCTATCTCCTCCTTAATTTTTGTTGAATAGACATCGTTATGACTGTAAGGGTGTTGTTTTGATGGTTTTGCATCAGGTGTCATTGGGATTCAATGAGAACATATGGATGGATCTACACCTTTTAGGTCCTTGTAGGTCCATGCAAATACGTCTCGATATTCTTGGATTAGGCTTATGAGTTCCTCTTCCTCTTTAGGTGACACATATTTTCCTATGTAAGTACACCTTTCTTCTCCTTCTTCCTTAGTCACTATCACTTTCTTTGTTTGTTCCTTGTTATTATATGCTTCTCCTCCTCTTGCCTCTCTTTTGGGCATTTGAATAGCTATGCTCCTCTCTTCTACTTCATATCTTTTGAAGTGCTTTAGGACTTCAAAAAGTATGGGTTTGTGTTGGAAGCAGCCAGAGGCATAGAAGACACGGAAGCATGTAACAACGGAGCAGGAAGCTAGTGGAATCCTTTTTCAAAGAATCATGTTTTAGAAATACTTTTCAAAAACCTCCAACAGTGATTTTTATCACTAATGTAACATATGTAACATAGAAAAACCCTTTTCTTAATTTCTAGCTCCATTTTGTGCAAGCCAAGGAGTCCTCGAGCTTGAGGAGCTTAGGTAGAACAAGCGTATCAATTTTTGTTATTTTTAGACACCGTTTACCCTTCCAAATAGCATCTAGGACCTAATTTTTAACTATGCCGGTCACTAGATGTGAAACCGGTCAAAACTAGTCTAGAAACTATAAAAAGAGCTAGAGAGCTCATTTTTGAGGTTAGCTTGTTTGAGGTTAGAGTTCTTTTGAGCTTGTAAGAGTGTTCTTGAGTAATAGAGTTAATTTCTCACCTTCCATTGTGCCTTGCTTGTCTCTTCGTTGTGTGTGTGTATGTGTGTGTGCATCTCTATGCTTCTCACCTTCACTCTCACTTCATTTCACATTCACGATCTTCATATCACTCCTATCTCTTCCGCGGATTGACAATTAAGGAGGTGAAGCTTCTTAACGTGGTTCTCACCATTGTGCTAGAGCAACACCAAATTTGGCGCCGTTGCCGGGGATCGAGTCTAGGACGAATGTGTGATGGTAAGAGTATAGCAAGAGGTGGCGTTGGAAGGTAAAAATTTCAGTTTTTGTTATTGTTTTTACTTAGTTTTTAGTGTTTTTCACCTCCCCCACACTCCATCTTCATCACCGCATCATCATCTTCATCTCCAAAAAAATAAGAAAATTTACCATATCCACCCATTCTCCTCATTTCCCCTCATTTGTGCATGCGAGAGAGTGAGAGAGAGCTTTTGTGCTTGTGTGTACTTTTGTTTTCTTGAGTTTTCTTGCAGGTACAGAGCTCCACTGCATCAGGAAAGCTTGGAAAAGGTAAAATTCTCAGTTTCTGTCAGAAATTTCCGACTGTGTCAGACCAAGGTGATGGTCTGCAAAGTTCGGAATTTGAAGAAGGCGACCACACCAGCGTGTAGAGCACACTTGCGCCTCTAGGAATCCATACTTGCATTGCAAAAAATCATACTTTGGTGGACCATCGCGACGGTCTCAGACCATCGCGATTGTGTCACACCATCGCGATTGGCTCACGCCATCGCGACGGCTCGGCTGGACCATCGCGACGGTCTCACGCCATCGCGATGGTTCGTTTGGACCATCGCAACGGTTCGCGGACCATCGCGACTGTTCGGTTGACCCCACACCATCGCAATTGGCTCACGCCATCGCGCCGACGATGCCACGTGGCAAGTTGGACCATCGCGATCATTTCAGACCATCGCGACAACTCAAATTTTGGACCATCGCGATTGGCTCACGCCATCGCGCCCGGACCATCGTGATTGGCTCAAGCCATCGCATCTGTGACCATCGCGACGGTTCACTTTGGACCATCGCGATTGTTCACGTTGACCGTTGACTCACGCCATCGCGATTGTCCGCCTGATCGAGCCATCGCGACGGTTCACACTCACGCCATCGCGATTGTCCGCCTGATCGAGCCATCGCGACGGTTCACACTCACGCCATCTCAATCGTTCACGTTGACCGTTGACTCACGCCTTCGCGATTGTCCGCCTGATCGAGCCATCGCGACGGTTCACACTCACGCCATCTCGATTGCTCACTTTTGGACCATTGCGACCGTGCACTTCAGACCATCGTGATTGTTCACCCTCACGCCATCGCGACGGTCCCAGACCATCGCGATTGTCTCATACCATCGCGATTGTGCACCCCCATCGCAAATTTTAGGGTTTCATTTTTTGGCCAATTTTGGGGCTATTTTCGGGAAATTTTTGGGTGATTATACTCATAGGAGACCCCTTAGCTCATATTTGGAGAAAAACCTGTTTGTCAGTTTTTACCCCCCAGGGCCTGAACGGTCATAACTTTTTAGATAAGCTATTTTGAGGTTGACCTAGTTTGGGACTAGGAAGCCAGGGGGCAAACATTGAAAAGTTGGGCAAAAGGGAAGGGACTTAAAAGGTGTATATACTCAAGTGCTTGATCATCCAACTGTGAATTGTTCTAATATTGATTTTCTCTAGGTCTAGCAAGGGCAATCAAAGGCAACCAAAGCAAGGCAGTGAAGGGCATAAAGCTTGGGAAGCGCGGCTTCTTGGGCATCAGAGCAACCAGAAAAGCTGACTCGAGGTTGGAAGATTATTCAACCCCCTCAGTCAATTCTTAGCTTAGGATAAACGTTAGCGTTGTGGATTTAAGACGATAGGAACACCTCAAGTTCAAGAGAATTAAATTTATCAAGTTCCAGACTAAAGTAAAGGTGTGTGACACGAAAACCTAAAGGAAAGAACATAAGTCTGACGGAACGAGAACTCAAAGTACCACGGAAAGTCGAATTCCTGACGCATACATTAAGACAAGAATCTAAAGGAATCTAAAAAGAATCAAGAAAGTAATAACAAAGAATCATTGACGATCTGAGCGTGTACTGAGAGTGCAAGGAAGAAAATTAATGAACCTTAGATCGGGCAAACATATAGGTAAGTCAGACCGACGAAGCCTTAGATCATCAGAGGCAAGTGTAAGAACTACTGCACGATCGTGGGCTCAACAATTGAACACTAGTTATCCCTACGAGAGCTCAGATACTAGCGAATCAGAAATGGCATTTAGCACAGACAGACCAGAAGGAGGGTCGAATGTAGCCTATTTAGAAAAACCAGGAGGACCCTATAGAACACAACTAGAGTTTCTCCGAACGAACCGATTAGGTGCTCGCATCTACGAGGATGGTTTGCGAAGGCAAGTGGTGCAAATGCACAACCCCGATCAACCCATTGGATTGGGACATCCAGTGGTGAAATTTGAGAGAGACGCGTACATAGACAAAGAAGGAACAATGTACATCTTAAGTACGCAACCAAACAATACCAATGAGTTTGGTGTGATTCAGCTAGAGACGGAAACTTAATCTCAAGGAAAAGAACCATTAGAAGAGCCTAGAACACCTAGAGGGAAATCTGTACTGACACGAGTACTAATCCCAGAATGGATCCCTCAGGACAACAGAAGCATAGAGTTGTTTGTAAATAAAGAAACTGATGAAGCCTTTTGGAGATACAAGACAGAACTACTTAGTGAGGTAGGTATCATCACGATATACGAGTTCAAGGACCCGGATACACCTGGAAAGGTTGTATACCAGGATGAGACTTTAGAAAGAGTTTTTGTGGTGCCTAACCACGCTAAAAACACATACACATGGAGAGGTGAATTGGTATTCCCTCCATCTAGAATGAACATGAATACAAGTCAACAAGGGGCAGGAACATCATCAGCCCATGGAAATCAAAGAGAGAAAAATAAAGAAAGACCCGAAGTAAGCTTCACTCATCCCGTAGGGAGAGATAGAACAACCACGAACACTAATAGAGCGGATAGACAAAGAGATCATGGAATACCAGGTGGTAGAGATGATTTTCCTCTACCTAGACCACGTGAACATGCAAGAATGTTAAGACCCACTCAATTAGTAAAATCAATGAAGAATTATTTTGATGGGACAGGAGATCCCTATGACCATGTCGCAGAATTCAAGCAAGTACTAAGAGCAGAACAATACCCATACAGAAAGTCAAGACAATTTGTCTTCCATACATAGGTACTCACATGAATTTTTGAGAGAAATCCAAGAAGAGAAATGGAGAAAAGAACAAGGAACTCATCCTCCTATTCAAGAAATAGATGACTTGCAGGAGCAATTTCCCCAAGACATTCCCTCTATTTATGATGATGTAGAGGAAGAGCAACTGAGCGAACACACAGGATTTGAATCTAATTCTTTACAAGAATTACCTCAGTTCACAGGACCTTGGGAAGCAAAGTCTATTAGTATGAGAGCACCCACGATAATAGTGAGGAATGAAGAATCAGTAATCCCTAGAAACACGGAAGTGATCAAGAACACTAAAGTACAGTGTAATCTCACTCTAGAGGAGTTGTTGAAGGTAAAACCAGAATTGTGGAAACATGTAGCAAATCAATTCCCTGAGCTTGCTACTACTCCCTCACAAATAGGATCACAAAATAAGGTACCAGAGATACCCGTAGAAAAGATTAGAGATGTAAGTGAAGGAGAGGAAGGTAACACGTATCTTCCAATAACCCATCAGGGCTACACCACGAAAGCCATCTTAGATTCAGGAGCCGGAGTAGCCATAGCTACCACCGCCTTATGGAAACGTTGGGGTAAGCCAGCATTGAGACCCACCACGATGAAGCTACAAATGGCTGATGGACACATAGAAAAACCATTAGGCTTACTAGAAGGAATATCTCTCACCACTTGTGGTGTAGAATTTGAGCATACTTTCGCCATTTGTGACTTTGCAAAAAATCATGCTTATGAGATGATATTGGGACGACCATTCATGCGTCAGTTGCAAATTGTACAAGATTGGGGAACTAATTCTTTGTACTTGCAACATTTAGGAGTGACTACCAAAGTCAACCTTAAAGACTATTCACATAGAGATGTACCCCCAATACAATGGAATACCATCCATAAGACACCAGTAGAAACAGAATCCGTGCACTCATTAGAATCAGATCCTTCTTGGTTGCATGAGGATACTCATTTATGGATGTGTAAAGTAGCAAAAGAAGAGAAAGAAAGGTTAGAAGCCAGGACCTTAGGTGCAGAACAACATCCACGAACCCTTCAAGATCCAGCTTACGCGCCTGTAGTATTCCCTGACGAAGAGTTTGAACCCCATGGTTGGGCAGAAATCCTAGCAACCATGGATGTAGCCATCAATGAAGAACAATGGACACCCCATTGTGACGAGGATGGCTATGACATTTCAGTTTTCACGATAGAGCCAATCATGTGCGATACAATTTTAGAAGAGTGTGAACCTAACACTGATGCAATTGAGGATGCAAGCGATTTTGATTTAGAATCAATTATCATGGACTCTCCATTTGCATCAGAGGAAGAATATTTCTTCGAAGTAGAGACTCACCCTCAGAGACACGAGGAAATTACGAATGAGGTGAGGTTAGCCACTCAAGTGACTACTAAGAGTGAAGGCAAGAAAAGAAAGAAGAAAGAAACCATGTCAGAAAAAGAAGAATCTTTGTTTGAAGTACCCGAGAACCTCAAGAAATATGAAATCGAAGATAGAAGAATCATGGTACGAATGCCTAATAGAAAGGCAAATGACGGACAAGTATATGATAACCGAGAGAAAACCAAGAAAATAATAGTAGCCATAGAAGGAGAAGAAGAAAAATGTACATACATAGGGCATGATTTGAGAATTGAAGAAGAAGAAGAGCTAGTTGCCCTATTGCGTGAATATAGAGATGTTTTTGCTTGGAGTTACAAAGATTTGAAAGGAGTAGATCCAGATATATGTTCTCATAGAATCCCTATGACTCCAGATGCAAAACCTACAAAACAGAAACCGTACACGTACAATGATAACTACGCTGCGAAGATTAAAGAGGAGATAGATCGGCTGATAGAAGCAGGATTCATTTACGAAATTGAGCATACCGAATGGGTATCCCCCATTGTGGTTGTGCCCAAGAAGAATGGAAAATTGTGTGTGTGTATTAACCTTAAAAAGTTAATGCCACCACGATTAGAGACAGTTATCCTCTTCCTATCACAGAACATCTATTGGAAAGAGTTGCGGGCAAGGAAGTTTACAGCTTTCTTGATGGATTTTCAGGCTATAATCAAATAGCCATTGCTCCAGAGGACCAACACAAGACGACATTTGCCACTGAATGGGGCATATTTGCATTTCGTGTGATGCCATTTGGCTTAACAAATGCACCCGCCACTTTCCAGCGACTCATGTGTCATGTTTTTAGGAATTCTTACGCAAGAGTTTGGAAGTTTATGTCGATGACTTATGTGCACATTCAAATGTAAGATAGACACATATCCCAGAGTTAAGACAAATATTTGACAAATATCGAGAATATCAGGTTTGTTTGAACCCAGAAAAATGTGTTTTCATGGTCAGACAAGGCAAAATTCTAGGACACATTGTGTCAAAAAATGGAATCTCTACGGATGAGGAAAAAGTAAAGGTAATTGCAGATCTACCTAGGCCGACGAACATCAAAGAGGTACAAGCATTTATGGGTCATTGCGGATATTATAGGAGATTCATACACATGTATGCAATAATAGCCAAGCCTTTGTACTCTCTTTTAACCAATTTCGAATGGACAAATGAATGTGAAAATTCATTCAATGAACTTAAACGACGCTTGTGCTCAGCACCTATATTGACAACCCCGGATTGGAGTAAGCCATTCCATGTACATGTGGATACATCCAGCTACGCCATAGGATGTGTGTTAGCACAACCCACGAATGAAGGTAACATAGATCTCCCCATAGCTTACGCGAGCAGACAATTGAACGCAGCAGAAAGAAATTACACCACGACGGAACGAGAAGGATTAGGGATGATCTACGCAGTAAAGAAGTTTAGGCACTACTTGTTGGCCAACAAATTCAAGTTCTTTACCGATCATCAAGCCCTATTGTACTTAGTCAACAAGCCATGTAACATAGGACGACTAATACGTTGGTTTCTATTACTCATGGAGTATGATTTTGATGTACTAGTCAGGAAAGGAAAGACACATCTTAGAGCTGACCACCTTTCAAGATTAACCTCAGGAGAAGCTCCTCAAGGAGTAGCGGATGATCTACCAGATGCATACTTGTTTAATCTTGAGATAGCACCAGAATGGGTTAAGCCTATAGTCCCTATTCTGACATATGGACCCAAGAATCCTAGGATAAAGATCAAAGAAGGAGAGATTACCAAATCTCAGAGATACCAAATCATAGCAGGAAGCATATATAAACAGGATAATCAAAAGATTCTTGCTTGTTGTGTAGATGAATCAGAACATGCAAATTGGTTGCAATTAGCACACGTAGGTGCACTAAAGCAACATCATTCGAAACATCGAACATTACAGACTCTGCATAGACTAGGAGTATATTGGCCTTCGATGGAAGCAGATGTCTACAAATTGTGTAAAGAATGCCATGTTTGTTGTGAAAGACCACCAGTAGAACATGCTACATTATATCACATGTCTCTCACACCAGACTGGAGTGAACAATTAGTGACATACTTGAGGACGAAGACATTCCCTCAAGGAATGACTTTAGCACGACAACGCAGTCTAGAGCAGGAAGCTCAAGATTATTCACTTATTGGCGATAACCTATACAAAAGAGGACGAGATGGATATCTAAGACAATGTGTTCATGAGAGCGATTATCTGAGCATACTAGAGACTGCACACCAAGGTGTTGCAGGAGGTCATTTTGGACCTGATAGGATAATCAAAGCCATCCTCTTTGCAGGATTATGGTGGCCCACTCTTCACATGGATGCACATACCTATGTTAAGAGATGTGATGTGTGCCAAAGAACTCAGTTTCCTACTCGCAGAGATGAAATTCCATTGAAACCCATGATGGGAGGACGTGCATTTTCTAAGTGGGGTATATGTTGGAGGATAAACACTCCTATGTGCACAACAAAAGCAAATGAACCCTCCTAGGATCCTGAAATTTTTAGACATAGGCTCTGTATTTTCTGAGTTTCTCTGAGTATATGCAGAGACTGAAAATGAAATTTTGCAGGCATAAACTAGACTTTAAGAGCTTTCAAATGAGAGTAGAATCACTCCATTTGGATACTGGACGATGCCTCAACCAGCTGCAACAAAACAGATAACTTGATCTCTTCACAGAGTATGAGCTAACTAGACAGACACTGTTCTGGACATTTCTCTGCACATGTGCAGGCACTGAACCTGAGACTTATACCAGACAAAGTAGAACTTATAAGCTTTCCAACAAGACAAAAATCATTGCAAATGGATTCCGGATGAAGGAGAAACAACAATTACAAGACCGGGGGGTCTGCCAAAAACATCTAGATAGATAGAGTGTGTAAAAGTGAAATTTCTGCAAAATATGCAGAGAACAGCTAGTAGGGGGTGTGCTTAAGCAAGGGGGCAGCTTGGGCACGTATTTCCACGACTCTAAGTCATAATACAACTCATTAGAGGTTTTAAAGACCTCATACTAACCTCTTTAACCAATCAAAAGCATATACATGTCAAAAGTGAGGTCCAATCACATCAAGAGGTGAGCTAAATCTTCTCTAATCAAATTCTTTCCATTATGGGCATGATTTGATGCCTCCAACTCGTGGAAATCAGCCTCCTTTGATTGTGGATGATGTGGAAGGTTCAATTTGGGGCATGTTCCCACACTCTTGAGCTTGAAAAACTTTCAACACTCCCCCTCAAGCTCAAGTCTTTTCCTTTGTTGCTTCAGCCTATGTCTCTTATGTTGATAGCTTCCTTGAATCCTCCAAGCTTTGTACCTTCAAGAAACTTTGTCATCATGTCTGCAACCTGCATTTTAGTGTTCACATACCTTATATCTAGCTCTTTTGTCATCACCTTTTCTCTAACGAAGTGGTAATGAACCTCTATGTGCTTGCTCCTTGCATGAAACATGGGATTGTTAGCTAGATAGATGCTTGAAATGTTGTCTCCATAAAGAGGAAACTCCTACACTTCAACTTCCAAGTCCTTAAGTAGCTTCGTAAGCCATAATAGCTCACATGTAGCCAATGCTAAACCTCTGTACTCAGCCTCTGTGGATGAAAGAGCAACAATGGGTTGCTTCTTAGAGCTCCAAGAGATCACTTTTGTACCTATCATGAAAACATAACCCGATGTACTCCTTCGATCATCTTTGCTACCTGCCCAATCAGCATCACTATATCCTTTGACACTTAGATCAGCATCATATGAGTAAAATAGACCTTGGTTGATGGTGTGCTTGATGTAACGAAGCACCTTTCTTGCCGCCATAAGATGATCATGAGTAGGTGTATGCAAAAATTGAGAGAGAACACCTACTACATATGCAAGATCAGGTCTAGTGAATGTAGCATAAATTAATGAACCAATTATGCTTCTATATAGTGTAATATCTTGTATAGCCTCTCCTTGACCTGCAACCAACTTTGTGTTGGGCTCCATGGGCTGAGAAAGTGGCTTACAACCACTCATACCAAACATGTATAGCACATCCAACAAGTATTTTCTTTGAATCAAGAAGATGCCATTGTGTGCATAGATTACCTCTATTCCCAAGAAGTATTTTAGTGTTCCAAGATCAGATATCTTGAACTCCTTTCCTAGCTTTGATTTGATATCTTTAATACCTGCAATATCACTTCCTGTGATGATCAAATCGTCCACATAGATGCATATATATACCGTCTTGTCTCCTTGCTTCTTCATGTAAAGTGATGGATCTGCAACACTTTCTTTGTATCCACAACTTGATAAATAATCCACTAACCTCTGATTCCAGGCCCTTGGGGCTTGCTTTAGTCCATATAGTGCTTTCCTTAGCTTGCAAACATGATTTGGGTACCTCATACTAGCAAATCCTTGAGGTTGGCTCATGTAGACTACTTCTTCAAGCTCTCCATTGAGGAAGGCATTCTTCACATCCAACTGATATAAGCTCCATTTCCTTGATGTGGCCACTGCAATCAAAGTCCTAATTGTTGGCATCTTGGCTACGGGGCTGAAAGTTTCATCATAATCTATCTCGTAGCTTTGGGAGAAGCCTTTCGCCACCAACCTTGCTTTGTATGTAGCAATGGAACCATCTGAATTTCTTTTAATTTTGTAAACCCACTTATTACCTATCACCTTCATGCCTTCTTGAGCTGGTACCAAGCTCCAAGTATGGTTCTCATCAAGTGCTTTGAGCTCTTCCTTCATTGCCTCTTGCCATTCCTTGCAATCCTTAGCTTCTTCATAACTAGTTGGTTCTTTGTCCTTGATTACCTGAGTCATGTATGCATAATGCTTTGCAATGAAATTATCATATGTTAACCTTTGTACTGGATATCTTACTCTTGAAGACCTTCTTTCACTTCCTTTTGGTGTGGTTGCCATCTTCTTTCTTTGTTTAGCCACTCCTGGAGTTTGAACTTCTTCCATCTCTTCATCTTCCAACATGCTCTCGTCCACATAGCTTCCTTCTTCAACTGAAATCTTCTCTTTGCCTTTGACTTTGCTTTCTTCAGAGCTGGTCTCTCTTTCCCTAAGCCTTCCACTCCATGGTGAGGGTGTCCTTGTGTTGCATGAGTTTCTTGGACCACTCAAATCCATGCTTTCTTGAACTCTATCATCATTCTTCAAATCTGTCTCACCTATGTCTTCAACCTGCAATGGACTTGTGCATGCATACCAAGGCTTCAACTCATCAAAGACAACATCCCTACTTACCTTCTGTTGGAGAAACAATCACTAACTGGACATATATTTGAAGGTCAAATCTTAGGAAGAAAACCCCATGCCTATGTGAAGGGACAAATTCACAAATGTATTATACTTGTAAAGTTAGTTCACTTTAGTTCTAGAAGTTTTTCAAAAGTCACGGGAATGAGAAAGTCTATATAAGTTAGTTAGTATTAACTGACGCGGAGAGAAGAAGAAGGAGGAAGACAATGAGAAAGTGAGAAGAACTCATTTTTGTATGACTGAGTATAGTCGGGCTTCTCTGAGTGAGAAAGCATCTGTAAAACTTCTAAGTTTTTATAGTTATGAGAAGAACTGAGTAAAGTTCTGTGTATAAGCCTCTCTCCATCATCTCCATGATTACCTACTGTGTGATGAGTTACAAAGATCAAGTTTTCCAAGCAACTCGATGCCTGGCATCAAATCTCTGTTGATAAGTCATATTTTCTTTTATATTTTTCATTTAGTACTAAAGTGTTTGAAAAACATGATGTTGTTGGAGCAACTCGATGCCTGGCATCGAATTCCAGTTGATAAGTCATATTCTAAGTGTGCATGAAATCACCTATAGTTTTGGTGTCCAAAAGATCAAGACTTTATGCGGGAAGTCGATGCTCGACATCGAATCCCTGCTGAAAAGTGGCCAAAAACATCCCAAGTCGATGCCCGGCATCGAATTCTCGTTGCAAGTCAATGCTAGGCATCGAATTCTAATTTTAAACAGGCGCTCTTACTAAAACAGGTAAAATTTCCAGTTTTGGAAGGTCATACAGGGTCATCTTGTGAGAGCCATAACGTGAGTTCTAGAGATCCGTTTGATGCATATGATAGCTTGTTGGAAAGCTCTACTCTTCTAGTTTCAGCCTATAAAGTTTCATGGAGAAATAATACTTGAGCTAGGAGAAATTAGCAGAATACTGAAGGTATGTCATTTCAATGACTAGGAATTTCTGTAGAAGCAAAGTTCTCACTTTAGGCTATCATTTCTCAAAGTTTGGAGTGGCAATGAGTTAATGGTGACCATAGAGGTGTTCTAGTGTCACATTAATTCATTTCTTGTGGTGTTTCATACATCAACAAGTGGTATCAGAGTAGAAAGATTCTCGAGAGCAGAAGACGACAAAGGTACGAGAAGTTTTGTAAAGTTTTCCATTAAAGTTTGAAAGGTGAAGCATTTGAAGACACAAGGCATCAAAAGGTTACTTCAAAAGTATCCTCATACACAAAGAACTTCAAAAGGTATTATCCTTTATCCTTTAAGCTCACAGGTTATAGCAGAAGAAAAGAACTATGGCAGATCATATCTCCATTGACAAACTGGACAGAGATAATTACCCCGCATGGGTAATGAGAATGGAAGCCTTACTTATGAGTAAGGATCTCATGGTATATGTAACAGGTGAAGAAGAGAAGCCAGTATTTGAAGATGAAAGCCGACCAAAGAAAGAGGAACTTGATGCTTTAAAGCATTGGCAGAAGAAGGATGCAAGTGCAAAAGCATACATCTACAATACAATCTCTGATCATTTGCTACCACACATCAGAGGATTGGAATCATCTGAAGATATATGGAATGCATTGGAGTATCATTTCCAAAGTACTACTAAAGCACGGAAAGCAAGTCTATGGTCAGAGTTTACAACATTCAAGAAGAAGCCAAGTCAAACCATTAGTGATTATGTCACTAAGATGAAGGATCTAGCAAATAGTCTTGGATCCATAGATGAAGATGTTGAAGATCACAGATTGATTGCTCAACTACTTGCAGGTTTGAGAGGGGATGAAAGGTGGAAACCTTTTGTCTTATCAACAGAACTTTCATTAAATCATTATGTTCCAGATTTGAACCAGTTGCTTGGTTTGATGCTCACATATGAGCAAGACTTGAAGGGAGATGGAGATAAAGGACAAAGTTCTGCAATGTACATGAAGAATAAGAAGAAAGGAGATAAAGGTAAAGCAAAGCATGAAGAGGAGTCTAGTTCTCAAGCTTATTATGCAAGAGGTAAAGGCACTGGTAGAGGAAGAGCAAGAGGTTTTGGAAGAGGTAGAGGTAATCAAAATAATAACAAGAAGGATTGCTGGATATGTGGATTGAGTAATCATTTGGCTCATGACTGTTGGCACAATCAACAAGGATCAAACCAGAATCAAAACAACAATAGCAGAGGTCGAGGTGGAAGATATCAAAGTAATTTTCAGAGAGGTAGACAAAGTCAAAGAGGAGGCTATGGTAGAGGTGGAGGAAGAAGTTGGGGACAGAATCAATCCTACAACACCACCTACTACAACTATGCAAATGACACACAGAATGAAAGTCATACATCATTGATGATGAACTCAATCAACACATCAGATAAAGAAGATCTAAAGGTATTTTACATTGACTCTGGATGTTCTAATCATTTGTCAGGAAACATAGAATTGATGTCAGAATTGGAAAAAGGTATTTCGAGTCACACAGTTCAAACTGGTGATAATACAAGACATAGTGTACATTCAATTGGAAAAGTGAAATGCAAGAGTGGAGCAGATTTGCTAACCAATGTTTTGTATGTTCCAACAATACCTAAAAACTTGATTAGTGTGGGACAGATAGTTGAAAAGGTTTTCAAGTCAGGTTTACAAATGAAGGAGTATTTGTGGAAGATCCAGAAAATGGATATAATCAGATTGTCTCTGGTAAGAAAGAAGGTAGACTCTTTACTTTAAGAGTGCAAGGAAACATTGGTCAAGCTTTGCTCACACATGGTGAAGCAGTGATTACAGAACTTGATCTCTGGCATAAGAGATTAGGTCATTTCAATGAAAGAGGAATTAAAGCTATGGTTGCTAATCAGTCTGTACTAGGATTACCAAATGTGCAAAGTCAACATATGGTTTATAAATGTGAAGCATGTCAAATGGGTAAAGCACACAGGTTACCATTTCAGAAGAAAGGATTCAAACATGATGGATTACTAGAGCTCATTCATACAGATGTATGGGGACCGACAAAAGAAGGATCTATCAGTGGCTCAAGGTATTATGTTCTTTTCATTGATGATGCTACAAGATGGATAACATTATATGTTTTGAAGGAAAGATCAGAAGTGTTTGGAGCTTTCAAGCATTTTCATGCATATGCAGAGAGAGTCACAGGTCAAAAACTTAAAAGACTGAGGTCTGATGGAGGGGGAGAATACTTCTCCCAAGAGTTCAATGATTATCTTTGGAATGCAGGTATTAAGAGAGAAATAACTTGCAGGTATACACCACAACAAAATGATGTAGCAGAAAGAAGGAATAGGACTTTGGTTGAGTTTGCTAGAGCTATGCTAAAGGAGAAGAACTGTCCAAATTATCTTTGGGCTGAGGCTGTAAATACAGCCATATATCTTGTGAATAGATTACCATGTGCAGCTCTGAATGGAATGACTCCATATGAAGCTTGGTGGGGTAAGAAACCAACACTAGATCATTGTAGAGTGTTTGGATCAATTGCATATGCTTATGTGCCATCACAGCTTAGGCATAAACTTGAACCAAAGGCAGAAAAATATGTGTTCATTGGTTATGATGAAAAGCAGATGGGTTACAGGTTGTGGAATCCTCTAACCAAACAATTTCTTGTTTCTAGAGATGTTACATTTGATGAACAGAAAAGTTGGTATGCAGATCAAAGTCATACAGCTGAAGAATTTGAAGAAGAGGTAAGAAGATGTGAGAAAGGAAAATCAATTGTGCAAGTAAATAGAGATGAAGACTATATGCAAGCAAGTACATCCACAAGTGGATTAACAAGAAGAAATGAAGAAGCTCCTATATTTGATGAAGAAGTGTATCCAGACACATATGAAGAATGTGAACCAAGAAGGTCAAGCAGGACAAGGAGACAACCAGAAAGGTATTCTTATGATACTTCTTACATAACTCAGAAGAACTATGCATATATGGTCAAAGATGATGAAGAACCTCAGAACTATGATGAAGCTAAAGGTAAGAAGCAATGAGAAGAAGCAATGAGAAGAAGCAATGAAGGAAGAGTTCAATGCACTGGAGGAGAACAAGACATGGGAACTTGTTCCTAAACCAAATGGTAAGAAAGTAATTGGAAATAAATGGGTTTATAAAGTAAAGAAGCTTGCAGATGGAAGTATAGCCAGATACAAAGCTAGATTGGTGGTGAAGGGCTATGCCCAGACCTATGGCATAGACTATGATGAGACATTCAGTCCCGTAGCTAAGATGTCAACTATAAGGACAATCATTGCTATTGCAGCTTCAAAAGGATGGACTCTAAGTCAATTGGATATAAAGAATGCATTCTTGAATGGATACATATCAGATGAGGTATACATGGAACAACCTCAAGGGTTTATAGATTCCAGGTATCCAAATTTTGTTTGCAGGTTGAGAAGAGCATTGTATGGATTGAAGCAAGCTCCAAGAGCTTGGAACTATAGATTGGTGAAGTATCTCAATGATCTTGGATATCAAAGTTCAAAAGCAGACCCAAGTCTACTTATCAAAAGAACAGAGGAAGGTACAATCTACATTTGTATTTATGTAGATGATATTATAATCACAGGTACTTCAGATGAAGGAATCAAGGAGGTAAAGAGATTGCTTGAAAAAGAATTCAAGATCAGTGACCTAGGAATGTTATCATACTTTCTTGGAATGGAAGTTACTTATACAAATCATGGCATATATGTGTCACAAGAAAGGTATCTTCTGAACTTGTTGAAGAAGTTTGATATGGAAAATTGCAGAGAAGCTTCAACTCCACTTGAAGTTAATCACAAGCTCAGTAAATATGATGGTGCAGACTACAAAGATATGAGGAAGTATCAATCTCTTGTGGGTAGTTTGATTTATGCTACACTAACAAGACCTGATCTTAGTTATGCAGTGGGAGTTTTGTCACAATTCATGCATTGTCCAAAGGACCCACATTGGATTGCAGGTCAAAGAGTTCTCAGATATATCAAAGGAACTATAAAGGAAGGATTATATTATCCTTTTACATCAGATTTGAAGTTGAGAGCCTATAGTGATTCAGATTGGGCAGGTAATCAAGATGACAGGAGATCAACTCATGGTTACATGATATACATTGGTGATAAGCTTGTAAGTTGGTGTTCAAAGAAACAACATACAGTAGCATTATCATCAACTGAAGCAGAGTACAAAGGACTTGTGGAAGCAGCTAAGGAAGTCATATGGATGCAGACATTGTTCAATGCTTAGGCATTGATCAAGGTACACCTACAATACATGGAGATAATATGAGTTCACTTTATCTTGCAGCAAATCCAGTATTTCATGCAAGGACAAAGCACATAGAGATACAGTATCATTTTCTCAGAGAAAAGGTAATGGAGAAGGAGATTGAAGTGGAGTACATTTCTACTAAAGATCAGTTAGCAGACATAATGACAAAGATCTTGGATGGTGTGAAGACCAGTAGATTCAAAAGCATGGCAGGAGTAAAAGAAAAGAAGATGATATGAAGAAACAGGGAATGTCAATTAGTGATTGAGGGGGAGCTGTTGGAGAAACAATCACTAACTGGACATATATTTGAAGGTCAAATCTTAGGAAGAAAACCCCATGCCTATGTGAAGGGACAAATTCACAAATGTATTATACTTGTAAAGTTAGTTCACTTTAGTTCTAGAAGTTTATCAAAAGTCACGGGAATGAGAAAGTCTATATAAGTTAGTTCGTATTAACTGACGCGGAGAGAAGAAGAAGGAGGAAGACAATGAGAAAGTGAGAAGAACTCATTTTTGTATGACTGAGTATAGTCGGGCTTCTCTGAGTAAGAAAGCATCTGTAAAACTTCTGAGTTTTTATAGTTATGAGAAGAACTGAGTAAAGTTCTGTGTATAAGCCTCTCTCCATCATCTCCATGATTACCTACTGTGTGATGAGTTACAAAGATCAAGTTTTCCAAGCAACTCGATGCCTGGCATCGAATCTCTGTTGATAAGTCATATTTTCTTTTATATTTTTCATTCAGTACTGAAGTGTTTGAAAAACATGATGTTGTTGGAGCAACTCGATGCCTGGCATCGAATTCCAGTTGATAAGTCATATTCTAAGTGTGCATGAAATCACCTATAGTTTTGGTGTCCAAAAGATCAAGACTTTATGCGGGAAGTCGATGCCCGGCATCGAATTCTCGTTGCAAGTCGATGCTAGGCATCGAATTCTAATTTTAAACAGGCGCTCTTACTAAAACAGGTAAAATTTCCAATTTTGGAAGGTCATACAGGGTCATCTTGTGAGAGCCATAACTTGAGTTCTAGAGATCCGTTTGATGCATATGATAGCTTGTTGGAAAGCTCTACTCTTCTAGTTTCAGCCTATAAAGTTTCATGGAGAAATAATAATTGAGCTAGGAGAAATTAGCAAAATACTGAAGGTATGTCATTTCAGTGACTAGGAATTTCTGTAGAAGCAAAGTTCTCACTTAAGGCTATCATTTCTCAAAGTTTGGAGTGGCAATGAGTTAATGGTGACCATAGAGGTGTTCTAGTGTCACATTAACTCATTTCTTGTGGTGTTTCATACATCAACACCTTCAGCTCCTTGGTGATGGGATTATAGCATTTATACCCCTTTTGTTCCATAGAATATCCCAAAAAAATACACCTTTCAGATTTGGCATCTAACTTTGACCTCAACTCTTGAGGTACATGTACATAGCATATACAACCAAAGATTCTAAGATGTGAAATGCAAGGTTTTCTTCCACTCCATGCTTCCTCAGGGGTTAGATGATGTATACCTGATGTAGGACATCTATTCATGATGTATGTGGCTGTATATGTAGCCTCTCCCCAATAACAATGCGGCATATTCATTTCATTGAGCATACACCTTGCTACCTCTGCTATGTGTCTGTTCTTTCTCTCTGCTACCCCATTTTGTTGAGGGGTATACCTGCATGTAAATTGCCTTTTGATGCCATTGACCTGCAAAAATTCAGAAAATTCATGGGAGAAGTACTCTCCCCCTCCATTGGATCTCAAAGTTTTGATAAACTTGCCAGATTCCTTCTCCACCTGTGCTTTGAATTTCTTGAAGTAGTGGAACACATCTGATTTGTTTCTAATGCAATACAACCACACTTTCCTTGAAAAGTCATCAATGAAGGTTACAAAATACCTATTTCCAGCAAGGGATGCTTCTCTTGTTGGACCCCAAACATCCGTGTGAATGAGGTCTAAAACATTTGCACTTACATAGGTACTCTTCTTGAAGGGCAGCCTTGATTGTTTTCCTTGTTGGCAAGCTACACAAATTTCATGCAACATTTTAGATGTAAAATTTGGTAGGCCTCTTACCAAGCTCCTCCTTTGCATGTCCTTGAGCTTTTGTAGGTTGATGTGACCTATTCGTTTATGCCATAGATCCAAATCTGCTATCCTCTTGTCTCCATATGTGACATACATTGAATGGTGTGTCTGATTTATGTCCATTGTGAACATTCTCCCTTGCTTTTTTCCTTTTGCTATGAGCTTGAAACCTGCCCTTGGATCCTCAACAAAACATCCTCTTTCATTGAACCTAACTTGATAGCCTTTTTCTACCATTTGGCCTACTGAAATCAAGTTTTTGGTAATAGTAGGGACATGTAATACCTCTGATAAGCACTTTGCTCTTTGATTTCCTTCCAAACTGATATCTCCCACATGTTGAATGATATGCTCTGAGTTATCACCTGTTTCCACATGCCCTTGATGCTTTGGGACCTGCAAATTACTAAAAAACTCCTTTCGACATGACATATGATTGCTACATCCACTGTCTACATACCATACATCTTCACTAGCTTGAGTTGTATCTTGACCATACCTCATGGCAAGTAAATAATCATTCCCTTGGTTGGATGATGTGTTTGCATAATTACCTTGCCCTCTATAATTGTTGTTGTTGTTGCTTTGATTCCCTTGTCTTTGAGCTCTATGATAGCATTCATTTGCAAAATGACCGGGCTTACCGCATACAAAGCATCCATTTGAAGTGGCTTGTCCTCTTCCACCAAATCTTGCACCTCTTCCTCTATTTGTGGCTCTTCCACCTCTTTGACCTGCATTTTCTTGTTGTCTTTGACCTCCTTGGTTGCTTTGATACCTTCCTCTTCCTCTTGAAGCACCTCGGTTGTGTCTTCCTCTTCCTCTACCTGCATACAACAATTGCCCTTGGCTATCCTTGGCGTTATGACCACCAAGGTTCATCTCCTCTGTCACCATGAGAGTGATTAGTTGATCAAAATCAGGAAGAGAGTCCCTTACATACACTGAAGTTGTGAAAGCCCTCCATTTTTCATCATCCCTAAGTCCATTTAGGGTGTGGGCGACAAGATCGTCATCATCTAGGGCACAACCGATTGACCCTAGTGCATCTGCAAGCTCTTTAACCTTTAATATGTAATCATTAGCACCTTGAGAGGGGCTTTTCCTAAGATTATTTAGCTCATTCTTGAGCTGAATTTTTCTAGCTTTTGTGGAGGTTGAATACAATCTCTCCAAGCACTCCCACACCTTCTTCGATGTATCCAAATCTTGAATATGCCCTACCATAGAGTTGCTAATATGCTGAGATAAAATGAAAATGACCCTTTTGTCCCTTTCATCCCACTCTCTTACTGCTCTTCTTTGATCATTGGTTGGATTTACCTCATCTATGTAGGGTTTTGGCTCTCCACCACTCACAAGTCCCCACAAACCTTTCCCCATCAAAAAATTGCTTATTCTAAATCGCCACGGTTGGTAGTTTCCTTTTTCGAGCTTCTCAATCTGAGCATTGAGATCAGCCATGGTGCCTCCTAACTCTTTTGAACCTCCCCCTTGATGCAATGAAGTTGAAAAGGATGGCTTTTACCTCAAATAATAGAGCTACTCCTCTTGATGAAGCTTTGTCTTTGATTTGATGATGTATTTGCTTCCCCTTGTTGTTGACGTGCCCGTTCTTTGCTTCCTTCCTTCAAAATTTGATGAAGTATTCACTTCACTTCAGTAGCTCCTTCTTCTCTCTTTGATACTCCACTTATAGCTCTGATACCACTGTTGGAGGATAAACACTCCTATGTGCACAACAAAAGCAAATGAACCCTCCTAGGATCCTGAAATTTTTCAGACATAGGCTCTGTATTTTCTGAGTTTCTCTGAGTATATGCAGAGACTGAAAATGACATTTTTCAAGCATAAACTAGACTTTAAGAGCTTTCAAATGAGAGTAAAATCACTCCATTTTGATACTGGATGATGCCTCAACCAGCTGCAACAAAACAGATAACTTGATCTCTTCACAGAGTATGAGCTAACTGGACAGACATTGTTCTGGACATTTCTCTGCACATGTGCAGGCACTGAACCTGAGACTTATACCAGACAAAGTAAAACTTATAAGCTTTCCAACAAGACAAAAATCATTGCAAATGGATTCCGGATGAAGGAGAAACAACAATTACAAGACCGGGCGGTCTGCCAAAAACATCTAGATAGATAGAGTGTGTAAAAGTGAAATTTCTGCAAAATATGCAGAGAACAGCTAGTAGGGGGTGTGCTTAAGCAAGGGGGCAGCTTGGGCACGTATTTCCACGACTCTAAGTCATAATACAACTCATTAGAGGTTTTAAAGACCTCATACTAACCTCTTTAACCAATCAAAAGCATATACATGTCAAAAGTGAGGTCCAATCACATCAAGAGGTGAGCTAAATCTTCTCTAATCAAATTCTTTCCATTATGGGCATGATTTGATGCCTCCAACTCGTGGAAATCAGCCTCCTTTGATTGTGGATGATGTGGAAGGTTCAATTTGGGGCATGTTCCCACACTCTTGAGCTTGAAAAACTTTCAACAGTATAGACTTTGTAGGACCCATTAACCCCCCTGCAAAAGGTACACATGCGGAATACATTATTGTTGCCACAGATTATCTTACGAAATGGGTAGAGGCAAAAGCCACAGAAAAGAATGATGCAGACACAACTTCAAAATTCTTATTTGAAAATGTCTTTACAAGATATGGATTGCCTATAGAGTTATTGAGCGATCGAGGAACTCACTTTCTAAACCAAGTCATTGAATATTTGTTACAGGATTTTATGGTGATTCACAAGAAATCTGCACCATATCATCCTCAGGCCAATGGTCAGGCTGAAAGCACTAATAAGATCCTTTGTAACGTACTGACGAAACTCGTGAACAACAATCGTTCAGATTGGGACAAACAGTTACACCACGCTGTTTGGGCATATCGAGTGGCCTACAAGACCGTACTCAATGCAACTCCCTTTCAGATGGTTTTTGGTCAGAATGCAGTGCTTCCTTTGGACTTCTTGATACCGACCCTTAAGGTTGCACAAGAACATCAGTGGACCGGCCATGAATTATCAGCAAGAATAATGGACTTGGAACGACTAGGAGAAACCAGGCTAAAGGCAGCAGCAGGAATATATGCAGCGAAGAAGCGACAGAAAGCATATTTTGATGCACATGTGAAAGATAAAGGCTTAAAAGAAGGAGATTTAGTTCTAGTATATACGCTGAAACAACACGCACGGAAGTTAGAAAAGCGAGGTTATGGACCTATGATCATTAAGAGACTCTCAACAAGTGGAGCAGTACAGTTAGCCACTTTAGAAGGAGATATAATGCCTAATTACATTAGTGGCTGTAGAGTCAAGTTATATCAGGAACCTCTTACTGAGGATATGCTTAGACGACTCACGTTGGCAAAGAAGTGTAAGGAGGAAGAAAATAGAATACGAGCTGAAGCTCAGGCAGAAGCTATAGAACGCATTAAGCACATGAAGTTAAGAAGACAAGGACTAGGGAGAGAACATTATAACCATCGGGAAACTACACCCAGATATCCCATGGCCATGTGTCAAGTAAAGTCAACCACTCATCCTAGTATAGTGGACAGGAGACCATTCATTACAGTTGGGCTAAAGCACGGCAACCCATGCCAAGAGCTGAGAGCTTTAATTGACTCAGGTGCTGCGAATAGCGCGATTAGATGGTCCCACTATAAGGATTCGGGAATAGAAATGCGGCCAATTGAGGCATACCTCATAGGGCTAGGAGGCATGGAAACCCCTTGCATGGGTGAGGTAGACCTTCCTATCCTCATTAAGGATGTGACCATGACAGCGAAGCTACTAGTGTGCCATGATGATGATGGAGAGTGTTAATCTCCAAAAGAACAACCTACTCTTGTGATTAGAGCACCTCTATACCAAGAGTAAGTCAAAACTTCCACTAATTTAGAGGATCAATCTCCAACTTATCAAAATTGAGAAAATCTGTGAAGAAGATAAAACACAGAAAAGTCTGCTGCACTATTTCTTCACATTGACCTATCAAACGTGTAAAGTTTTTGATGAAACTTTGTACAAATCATCTCCTAGAGATTGCACATCTCCTCCAAGTTAAAGTTCTCAAAAAGGTTTAGTATAACTTGAGAAATCAACTTCACAAGTTACCTATGTCCAAATCTGTACTTCTGAGAAGTCAATTTGACACCCCTAACTTCTTAGCTTTGGTTCTCACAATGTCGAACCCGTTTTACAAAATCCTTTTAGCTGTAGATAGCTTGTCTCTCAACTTAGATTTTGAGCTATCATATGTGTAAAACTTTACACTGTGCACTGAGCACTACTCATTTCTTTCAACTCGAAATATGCGCCAGTTTCAGAGAACTGTGAACATTCAACACATATGAATGTTCCTACTTACAATTCTCCTAGCCTGTTTTCAATTAGACTCTGAAACTCAGGTCACAGGCTCATTAACTAACAACTTAGATATCCTCAAAAAGATTTCTCAATTGATCAAACACAGACGGAGCAGACGCAGAAACATCGGGCGCAAGATTTTCAATTACTCAGAAAAGTTTACAACTGAGTGATGAGAGCTAACTCAACTAACTTTTTCCTCTATCTCATGACTTCTAACTTCCTCAATCTTGGCTTCTAACTATTGTCACATATGCTCTCATACATGCCCCGACTTTTCTCAAAGTATTTATAGATAATTTGTACAAGATTCTTACTCAAGCAAAGATCTAAGTGAACTATGTACATATGTGTACATTTCTCATATACTCTGAATGTGTCTTTCTTCCAAGCTTCAATAGTTGATCCTTCCTTCATCCTTTAATCTTTCAAGCCTTCAATTGGTGATTGGTCTGCACCAACAGCTCCCCCTCAATCATCAATTGAGGTTTTCTCTATCTTCTTTATACCTGCCATGTCTTTGAACCTTTGTAACTTTGGTCCATCCAAGCCTTTTGTAAGCATATCAGCTATCTGATCTTTTGTTGAAGTATGGATTACTTCAATCTCTTTATCCATCACCTTCTCTCTTAGAAAGTGATACTGAATCTCAATGTGTTTGGTCCTGGCATGAAAAACAGGATTAGCAGCTAAATACAATGAACTCATGTTATCTCCAAATATAATTGGTACCCCATGCACAATGTCAAAACTCTTCATCAATGTCTTGACCCAAGTTACTTCCTTTGCAGCTTCAACCATGCCTTTATACTCTGCTTCTGTAGAAGACAAAGCAACTGTATGTTGCTTCTTAGAACACCATGAGATTAACTTATCTCCCACATAACACATGTATCCATAGGTTGATCTTCTATCATCTGGATTACCTGCCCAATCTGCATCACTATAAATTTTGATATTTGTATCTGAGGTAAACCCATAATACAAACCTTCATTGAGTGTACCCTTAATGTACCTCAATACCCTTTGTCCTGCAATCCAATGTTCTTTCTTTGGACAATGCATAAATTGAGACAAAACTCCTATTGCATATGATAAATCAGGTCTAGTTAGAGTAGCATAGATAAGGCTACCAACCAAACTCTGATATTGTCTCATGTCCTTGAATTCTTCACCTCCATACTTACTCAATTTGTGATTCACCTCCATTGGTGTAGGTGCTACCCTGCAATCATCCATTTTAAACTTGATTAACAAGTTCTTCAAATACCTTTCTTGGGTCACAAATACTCCATGTTGAGTATATGTAATCTCCATGCCCAAGAAATATGACAAGTCTCCCAAGTCACTTATCTTGAACTCCTTTTCCATTTGCCTCTTGAGCCTTTGTATTCCTTCTTCATCTGTACCTGTAAGAATTATATCATCAACATATATGCACATGTATATGAAACCATTTTCACTTGCTTTGACAAGCAAGCTACTATCTGCTTTAGACACCTGAAAACCAAGTTCTTTTAGGAACTTCACAAGTCTATAGTTCCATGCCCTTGGGGCCTGCTTCAAGCCATACAAAGCTCTCTTGAGCTTGCACACATGATCTGGATACCTTTTATCTCTGAACCCTTGAGGTTGCTCCATGAATACATCATCTGAAATGTAACAATTCAAAAAAGCATTCTTCACATCAAGTTGACATAGCTTCCAACCTTTACATGCAGCAATAGCAATAAGTGTCCTTATGGTTGTCATCTTTGCCACAGGACTATAGGTCTCATCATAATCAATACCATATGTTTGAGCAAAGCCTTTGACAACAAGTCTAGCTTTGTATCTAGACACACTTCCATCTGCAAACCTTTTTGTCTTGTAGACCCACTTGCATCCAATAATCTTCTGACTATTTGGTTTAGGAACCAAATCCCAAGTTTGATTCTCCAATAGTGCATCATATTCTTCCTGCATAGCACTCTCCCATTTTTCCTTACCTTTTGCCTCTTCATATGTAGAAGGGTCTTCATCTGTATTCACCATATAAGCATAATCTTTTGTGGCTAGAAATGAAGTATCATAACTATACCTTGTAGGTTGCCACCTATTTCTTGATGACCTTCTGAGTTCTCCACTCCTTGAAGTTTCTGGCTCTTCACATTCAGGATCAAATCTTGGTGTCTCTTCCACTTCAACCTGCACTTCATTATTCTCTTGCTCATCAAATATCTGAACTTTTGATTTACCTTTTCTTTGACTCACTTCTTCTTCATCACTTGTATTGATGTTGATTGTACCTGCATACCAAGTGCTTTGTTCATCAAATGTAACATCTTTAGAAACCATAAATTGTTTTGTTGATGGACTCCACAATCTATAGCCCATCTGCTTGTCATCATAGCCAATGAAAACATACTTTTCAGCTTTGGGTTCCAATTTGTGTCTTAATTGTGATGGCACATATGCATATGCCACACACCCAAATACTCTGCAATGATCCAAGGTAGGTCTTTTACCCCACCAAGCCTCATATGGTGTCATACCCTGCAAGGCTTTACATGGTAACCTATTGACCAAATAAGTGGCTGTATTTACAGCCTCAGCCCACAAATAATTAGGGCAATTTTTCTCCTTCATCATGGATCTTGCAAACTCAACAAGAGTTCTATTTCTCCTTTCTGCAACACCATTTTGTTGAGGAGAGTACCTGCAAGTAACTTCCCTTTTTATACCTGCATTCCATAAGTAATCACTGAACTCATTTGAGAAATACTCTCCCCCTCCATCTGACCTTAGTCTTTTCAACTTATGACCTGTAATTCTTTCTGCATATACATGATAGTGTTTAAATGTATTAAACACTTCTGACTTATCTTTGATCACATAGATAGTGATCCACCTAGTAGCATCATCAACATAAATCACATAATACCTTGATCCATTTATACTGAAATCTTTTGATGGTCCCCACACATCTGTGTGTACCAACTCAAGCTTCTCTGAGTACATAAAACCATGCTTGGAATAGGAATGTTTATGAGCCTTACCTAATTGACATGCCTCACATTTGTATGTCATATGTTGACCTGCAACATTAGGCAATCCAAGCACTGAACCATTGTTAACCATATCTTTAATACCTCTTTCATTGAAATGTCCAAGCCTCTTGTGCCAAAGATCTAACTCAGAGATCTTATGTCCTCCATATGTGAACATAGCATGACCAATATTGCCTTGAATCTTCAATGTAAATAATCTTCCTTCCTTTTTCCCTGAAACAATCTGTTTATACCCTTGGCTAGGGTCTTCCACATATACTCCATCATTAGTGAACCTTACTTCATATCCCTTTTCAACAATTTGTCCTACACTTATCAAATTCTTAGGGATTGTAGGAACATACAAAACCTTACTCAATAATGTGCTTCCATCCTTGGCCTTCACTGATCCAATTGACTTCACATTGTGCTTTGTGTTGTCACCTGTTTGAACAACATGATTAAAAACTTTACTCTCCAAATCAGTCATCAAAGATATGTTACCACTCAGGTGATTGCTACATCCTGAGTCAATGTAGAAGACTCTTTGATCTTCATTCTGCCTTTCACAAGTTGCATTCATTATCAATGTTGAATCTTCCTTTTGATCTGAAGCATAATTGTAGTAGGTGTTGTTGTATTGTTGACTTTGGAATCCTCTACCTGCATTTCTTCCAAAGTAATTCCTTCCACCTCTACCTCTGTAATTACCTCTTTGATTTCTGCCACCTCTTCCTCTTGAATTATAATTTTGATTGTATCCACCTTTATTCTGATTATTATGCCAACAATCATTAGCTAAGTGATTTGTCTTACCACAAATCCAGCAAGCTTTGCCTCCATCTTTGTTGTTCCTGCCTCTTCCTCTACCTTTGCCACCTCCTCTTCCTCTTAGGAAGTTGGCTTGAGTAGTTGTTCCTTCATCTTCACCTGCTTGTTGTTTTCCTTTGATATTCTTCTTCTTGTCCTTTGAGTACATTGCATGACCTGTACTCTTGTCACCATCTCCTTTAACATCCTGTTCAAATGTTAGCATATGACCTAACAATTGATTTAAATCAGGAGTGAAATGGTCAAGTGATAA
This sequence comes from Ceratopteris richardii, assembly GCA_020310875.1. NCBI lineage: Eukaryota > Viridiplantae > Streptophyta > Polypodiopsida > Polypodiales > Pteridaceae > Ceratopteris > Ceratopteris richardii. The sequence continues at coordinate 140,229,342 of CM035423.1, read as the reverse complement.
CTCTGTAGACAAAATAAATGGCTTCCATTTGTCATCACCTCTCAACCCTGTAAGGATTTGCCTTACCAATTTATCTTCCTCAATGTCTTCATCAACAGCTCCTAAAGCATCTGCAATATCTTTCATCCTTGTCACATAGTCTGAAATAGATTGAGAGGCCTTCTTCTTGAAGGTAGTAAACTCTGCCCATAAGGATGCCTTCCTTGACTTTGTAGTGTTCTGGAAATGCTCCTCCAAAGCATTCCATATGTCAGTTGCACTTTCAAGACCTCTAATATGAGGTAACAAGTAATCATTGACTCCCATATAGATAATGCTCCTAGCTTGAGCATCTTTCTTCATCCAATTTTTCAGATCTGCTAACTCTTCCCTAGTTGGAACACTAGGATCTCTGAACTCTGGCTTCTCTTCTTCTCCTGTGATGTAACCAATTAAATCTTTGCTCATAAGATGAGCTTCCATCCTCATTGACCATGCAGGATAGTTTTCCCTATCCAATTTCTCTATCTGTAGAGCATCTCCCATCTTGTATCCACCTGTGTATTGAAATCTTCAAGCTTTACAAACAATGTATGTACCTTTACTTCGAATTAGACTCCTTTTGCCTTTCTTGATGTCGAGTAGACTTCTCCTCAGGCTTTTGACTCCAAGCTTTCACTTCTTAGTTCTTCAAGTGTTGAATTTCTTGAATCTGCAGCAGTCGGGATCCTCCTTTCCTTGATTTGATGTCTCCTGCTCTGATACCACTGATGGAGAGTGTTAATCTCCAAAAGAACAACCTACTCTTGTGATTAGAGCACCTCTATACCAAGAGTAAGTCAAAACTTCCACTAATTTAGAGGATCAATCTCCAACTTATCAAAATTGAGAAAATCTGTGAAGAAGATAAAACACAGAAAAGTCTGCTGCACTATTTCTTCACATTGACCTATCAAACGTGTAAAGTTTTTGATGAAACTTTGTACAAATCATCTCCTAGAGATTGCGCATCTCCTCCAAGTTAAAGTTCTCAAAAAGGTTTAGTATAACTTGAGAAATCAACTTCACAAGTTACCTATGTCCAAATCTGTACTTCTGAGAAGTCGATTTGACACCCCTAACTTCTTAGCTTTGGTTCTCACAATGTCGAACCCGTTTTACAAAATCCTTTTAGCTGTAGATAGCTTATCTCTCAACTTAGATTTTGAGCTATCATATGTGTAAAACTTTACACTGTGCACTGAGCACTACTCATTTCTTTCAACTCGAAATATGCGCCAGTTTCAGAGAACTATGAACATTCAACACATATGAATGTTCCTACTTACAATTCTCCTAGCCTGTTTTCAATTAGAATCTAAAACTCAGGTCACAGGCTCATTAACTAACAACTTAGATATCCTCAAAAAGATTTCTCAATTGATCAAACACAGACGGAGCAGACGCAGAAACATCGGGCGCAAGATTTTCAATTACTCAGAAAAGTTTACAACTGAGTGATGAGAGCTAACTCAACTAACTTTTTCCTCTATCTCATGACTTCTAACTTCCTCAATCTTGGCTTCTAACTATTGTCACATATGCTCTCATACATGCCCCGACTTTTCTCAAAGTATTTATAGATAATTTGTACAAGATTCTTACTCAAGCAAAGATCTAAGTGAACTATGTACATATGTGTACATTTCTCATATACTCTGAATGTGTCTTTCTTCCAAGCTTCAATAGTTGATCCTTCCTTCATCCTTTAATCTTTCAAGCCTTCAATTGGTGATTGGTCTGCACCAACAGATGACGACCTGATAGAACCCCTAATCCTTGGCCAAGATTGGCTATATGATCACTCAGTGGACCTAAATCTTAGAAAAGGCTCCTTACAGATTGGAACCTTAGAACAGAAGCGAGTGATACCGCTTGACTTCCCTAACGGCATTCGAACTGAGGTTTGTAACCCTAGACCCTATGAAATGCATGCGACGGAAGACCGGGAGATCTTGGGTCAGATCAGTCACGTTACGTCTACACCAACCCACTCGGGCTTGGCTATGGACAGTTGTCAATCAGAAGGACGACAGGAGATCTTCCCTGGGGCTTCCTGCAAACTAGAAGGGGCAGCTACCCAACCGCTAGGGCAGATGGACACAATCAGCAGTCAGGTGGGTCGCATCAGCGACCAAATGAGCACAATACCCTGCGGTGCTCATCCTTCCAAACTTGCTGCAGACTGGCCTAGATTAAAGATAAAGAACGAATCACTCCCTAATGGGCAAGTCACGCAAGTGTTGGATCTCCCTTCTTTTCCAAAGCAGAGCGTCCAATGGACCTCTCAAACCCAACCACGAAGGAGTCAACCACAACAGAGGAACCCAGACCGACGACACCACCAGATAAGGCAAGGAAAGCAGAAGTATCAACATCACAGAACAAGTGGCCCGAGACAAATATGGGTGCCAAAAGGACAGCAACCACAGGCTATTGGCAACACTGCAGACAAGAACAGGACAAAGTTTCTGTTGATATATCTAGGTAGTGATGTGTGTGAACACTCTAGGACCGCCGGGGCACTTTTTTCCCTCTTTAGGAGGTTTTTTTCCCCCGGCTTGTATTTACGCCTATTGCCCTAATGGGCTACTCATCTTTGTACATTCTCTAGTAAAACATTCAGTATTGTGTGTTTGTGCTCCAAGCTTCTTCTTCTTCCTTGTGTTGTTCGCGTGCTTCCGCAGACGTCTATCTCCAACAATTGGTATCAGAGCAGGTCGTCGCTTCTTCTAGGGCGCCGTCGACACTCCTCCGTTTGCAGTCTCAGATTCGCACGAAATTTGGCTCGTTTCGCGATCTGAGCTCGTTTCGGCCTCCGAACGCACTATCGAAGCGCTTCTGCAGGCTATTTCGTCCTTTTGTGCCAAAGGTATATACCAGTTTCTGTTCGCCAGTTTAAGCGTCTCGAAGTCTGCTACAGGTCTAGCAGAACTCGTCTGGGCAGTTCCGTTCAACTTTTTGAGATACAGTTAATTTTCTGCATCAAGGTATTTTAGTCACCGGCCATGGCTGAAAGCAGTGATGTATTCCGTATGTTGGCTGTTGAGGATAAGTTGGATGGTACCAACTACCCATTATGGGCTTATATGATGCGACATGTACTGGTTGCAAAAGGACTGTGGAACATTGTGCAGGGTGTTGAAAGACGTCCTGTTACACTTGCGACTACAGGTACTACAAATACAGGTGCTGGAGGTACTAGAGCTGATGAAGATGGTTTTGAAGATGATATTCCGCAGATTCCTGTTCGTGCTGCTGTTTCTGTTGCACCTGCTGCAGAGCAGATTCGTTGGGATGGCAGAGGCACATGCATTGATAGCCTTGTCTGTCAAACATGCCATTATTCCTCACATTCGCTCTTGCAGAACAGCAAAGGATGCTTGGGATACACTTACCACTTTGTACCAGGCTAGGAATGAGGCTCGTGTTGCTTACCTCCGAAAACAGTTGGAGAGTGAGCACATGAATGAAGGTGATTCTATGGATAGTTTTCTTACAAAGATCAAAGACCTGAAGGAACAATTGATTTCTGCTGAGGAGGTTATACCAGATAGCTCAGTTGTGTAGACCGTTCTGAATGGTCTTCCTGATTCATATCAGAGTTTTGCCTCTACTCTTCGGTTGATGATGAAAGGCAATCCGAATGCCTTGTCATTTGAAGAATTAGTCTCTGTTCTGTTGCAGGAAGATCAGTCCAGGCAGAACAGGTCCATTATGCGTGTTGCAGATCAAGCTTTCCTGGCTAGTCAAAAGGGCAAAGGAAAATAGAGCTCTTCTACTAGTAAGCAAAAATCTGCAAATGCTGCACAATCGAAGAACCAGGATAAAGATGAAAAGAAATCAGAAAAGCAGAAATTGTTCTGCAAGTACTGTAAAGGAAATGATCATATTATAAAGAACTGTCCAAAACTGGCTGCTAAAGAGGCAAAGAAGAAAGAGGCTGGAATGGTTGTTGCAGAGGCCTCTACACCAAAAACAGAGTCTGCAAATCTTGTGCAGGAAGAAGAATGGGCGTTTACTACTGTCTGCAGTTTTGACCCATCTTCTCATGATCAGTGCATGTCTGCAGTAGACTCAGATGTTTGGTACTTTGACAGTGGGGCGACCAAACATATTACCTCACAGCGCAGTTTCTTCTCTTCACTCGAGTCTGCCCCTACAGGGAATACTGTCACATGCACCAATAACTCCTCTTATCCTGTTATGGGAGTTGGTAAGATCATTCTGATTAGCTGATGGTAGTTCTTTCACTTTGTCAGATGCTTTATTTGTGCCAGGGATCAAAAAGAACCTATTATCAGTTTCTGCATTAGCCAAGATTGGCTTGGTTATGAAATTCGTTGATGACAGGTGTACAGTCCATGATCTCTCAAATGGTGATGTGATTATTGCTTCTGGCATCTTATGTCGTGGGCTGTATAAGCTCATAGACTATGAAAAATCTGTGAATGATTCGGCATGTGCAGTTCATGATTCTCAGGCTATGTCAGATGCAAAGCTTTGGCATGCACGCTTTGGTCATCTGAATTTTGCTAGTTTGTTACGCCTGCAGAAATCTGAAATGGTGTCCTCTTTGCCCAAACTTGAGGCACCTGGAAAACATGTTTGTGAAGGCTATATTTTGGGCAAAATGCAGCGTTCTTCCTTTCCTTGGTTCAGTTCTGGCTACGCAGAAATTGCAGCTTGTACATAGTGATATCTGTGGTCCTATGCAGACACCCTCTTTTGGAAATTACCTTTACTTCGTGATTTTCATTGATGATTTTTCCAGGCATGCATGGGTATATCCACTCAAAGCAAAGTCCGAAGTGTTCATGTGCTTCAAACAGTTTTTGGTTTCGGCTGAAAATCTGTCAACATGTAAAATGGGCACCCTCCGTTCTGATCGAGGGGGGGAATATATGTCTTCAGATTTTAATGCATTTCTGGCTGAACGTGGGATAAAACACCAGTGTACAGTACCGTATACACCTCAACAGAATGGAGTTGCTGAACGAAAGAGCAGGTCACTCATGGAGATGGCGAGGTGCATGGTCAAAAGTCAGGCTTTACCACATAGTTTCTGGCTTGAGGCTATCATGTGTGCAGCATATGTACTGAACAGGTGTCCCACTAAAGCGTTGCAGTCTATCACTCCATATGAGGCTTGGCATGACCGCAAGCCATCTGTTGCTCATCTGCGTGTTTTGGGTTGTTTGGCATATGCATTAGTGCCTGAACAACATCGTAGAAAATTGGATGATAAGGCAGTAAAATGTATTTTTGTGGGTACAGTTCTGAAAGTAAAGGCTATCGTCTATATCATCCACAGACTAAACGCATTCTGGTTAGCCGTGATGTTGTCTTTGTGGAAGATGCTATTCAGCCATTGCTTTCATGTACTAAGGAGACATCTGTTAGCTCCAAAGACATGTATGATACTTTGATGCCTCTTTTTACAGGTGGACAGGCTAGTGCTGGTCCTAATGAGGCAACTTCTCAGCCTTTGCAGGTTTCATATGATGATGCAGATCATTCCATTTCTGATGCAGATTTACATGATGCACTTGCTGATGAGAGAGCTGATATTGAGCAAGCAAAAACTATGCCAAAATGGCTGGTGCAGACTTTGCGTGATAGCAAATTAGATGCACCTTTGTCATATTGTACTCGTTCAGGCTCTCATAGTGCCTCCTTTGCATCAGATTGCTATGCTATGGCTGCATCTAGTCTCTGTGATGAGAATGAGCCTGTTTCTTTTGATGAAGCACAGAATTCAGAAAATTGGATGGCTACTATGCAATCTGAATATGATGCTATAATGAAGAATGGTACATGGTCCTTATGTGACTTGCCTCCTGGCAAGAAGGCCATTGGCACTAAGTGGGTATACAAGTTGAAGCGTAAACCTGATGGTACCGTTGACAGGTATAAGGCTAGGCTTGTTGCAAAGGGTTATGCGCAGGAAAGAGGCATTGATTTTGATGAGACCTTTGCACCTACATGCCGTATGACTACTGTTCGGAGCATTTGTGCACTTGCAGCCCATCATGGTTGGAATGTACATCAGTTGGACATTAAAACAGCATTTCTGAATGGTGACTTGCATGAAGAAGTGTATGTTTTTCAGCCCCGTGGCTTTGTGCAGAAAGGGCATGAAAACCAGGTTTGCAGGTTAAAGAAGGCATTATATGGTTTAAAGAAAGCACCACGTGCTTGGTATGAGAAGATACATGCCTATCTGATTGCACATGGTTTTGAGAACAGTCCAACTGAAAGCACCTTATATGTTAAATGTGCTAATGATGTGCTTCTGATCATTGTTGTCTATGTTGATGACATGCTGCTCACTCGTCCTATTGAGACACATATTGCTGATTTTAAGGCTGATTTGCATGCCTCATTTGAGATGTCTGATTTGGGGCATTTGCATCACTATTTGGGCATTCAGTTTATGCACGTTGATGGTGGAATGGCTTTGTGTCAAACGAAATATATTGACACATTATTGCAGCGTTTTGGCCTTGAAGACTGTAAGCCTATTGCCACTCCTATGGAGACAGGTTTACAATTGAGTCTTCATGATGCTGGAGATGCATTTGATGCTGTTCTCTATCAGCAGGCTGTTGGATGCTTGATTTACTTATGCATTACTCGGCCAGATATTCAGTTTGCTGTCTCACAGATGAGCAGGTTTATGCATTGCCCAGGAGTCACGCATTGGAAAGCGGTTAAGCGCATCTTTCGCTACTTGAGTGGTACTCGGCTACTTGGGTTGTTTTATCCCAAGGGGGGATCACTACCGCAAGATTTGCATGCTTTTTCTGACTCAGATTGGGCTGGTTGCTATGACACTCGTGTGTCCACCAATGGTTTTTGCTTCATGCTTGGTAGCTCATGTATATCTTGGTTGAGCAAGAAGCAGCCTACTGTGGCCACTTCCAGTTGTGAGGCTGAGTATAGGGCAGCTTTCACAGCGACTATTGAGTGTGTGTGGCTCAGACGCCTTATGGCTGATTTGGGTGTTGGCCAGTCTTCTGCCACCACCATCTTCACTGACAGTCAGAGCGGATTGGCAGTTGCGAGGAACCCTGTGTTCCATGCTCGCACTAAGCACATTGAGGTGCATTATCACTATGTCAGGGAGAGGTTCTCTGCTGGGGAGATCAGCTTGGCATATGTGCCCACGCAGGAGAACATTGCAGACCTTTTCATGAAGGCTCTGCCTAGGGAGAAGTTTGAAGCTTTTCGCAAAGCTTTGGGCTTACTTCCTTTTGTGGAGTGATTTCCACATAGCTTGGCACTTCCTTATACATGAGTGCCAGCTCTTTGTTCACCGCATCACTCCCAGGGGGGATTTGTTGATATATCTAGGTAGTGATGTGTGTGAACACTCTAGGACCGCCGGGGCACTTTTTTCCCTCTTTAGGAGGTTTTTTTCCCCCGGCTTGTATATACGCCTATTGCCCTAATGGGCTACTCATCTTTGTACATTCTCTAGTAATACATTCAGTATTGTGTGTTTGTGCTCCAAGCTTCTTCTTCTTCCTTGTGCTGTTCGCGTGCTTCCACAGACGTCTATCTCCAACAATTTCAAAAGAAGCAGAGTCAGTATCCAAAGTCCCCTCGATCTTCTTCTACAAGTACCAATACTCGACAGATTTGGATCGCCAAGAAGTATCTTATCAATCGATCCACACCCACGCAGATTTGGGTACCCAAACAATGTATTATAGCCCCACCCTCAAGCCATGTAATATATACCCCTCAGAAATCTTTCCATCCTTCAATACCACCAAACCGGATACCACTTTTCGTCCCTCAGCAGAAACACACCACCCACTCAAAGACTCTTAGGAAATGGATACCGAAACGTATCCAGACGTCTTCTTGTACCCCCTTATCTAACAATTCTCCCACCCCGTTTAAACTCCACCCTTGTAATAATTCACCCTCAACCAAACCTTGTATAAATTCATACACCAAAACCCACATCAAGCATAATAAAAGCTCATCAAGAAATGTATGCATAATCTGACAATGTAGGCGTCTAGAGACCTGCATTAGTTTTGCAAATAATCATTGCATCAATCACTTCATGACACTTGGCTACACGGGTTACACATCGGTTATGGAAAGGGATTACGGTCTCACCTTAATGGGATCATAATTAATTTCCATACTAATGTGCTAATCTTTTGCAGCAGATCTTTTCCATTAGCTCGTCAGTCATCATGCAAACCGAAGAAGGACCATCAGAAACTGGCCCAAGCACACCAATGGCCAATATTGGAGAATTACTCGCGGAATCTTATCCTACGATGCAACCACCAGAGTTTCAAGGTTTTTCAGGACCCATGCCAATCGACGATCCTCCTAGAGGATATACCGAGAAGATTCATCGTAATTCTCACTGGTTTCAAGGCCTAGCAAGATCCTTAGCAGACGCTGATTTCATATTTGAGGCCAATTTGGCATTTGATCTTCGCACATGGACCAAGTACCAGTTCTTTTCAAGAGAATTTGAAGGACTGCAGAATACACAAGATTTAACTCACGTTTGGGCACGAGCGGGCTTTACAGAATATTTTAGTGACCCTCTGCCTAAACCTGATTTTTACAGATGCTTTTACCTAGTAACCACCTTAACAGCTTCAGAGAACAAGGATCTACCTGGCACATTCATGTTACCATCCTTGGTAAATGACCCTCCATTCAGAAGGTTTTATTTGTCTAAAGATTTAATTCGCGCAGCTCTCAAAATACATGGAACGCATACTCCGACGGAGCGAGAACGGCTAGTCCCAGAGCAGATGAAACGTGGTGATGTAACTAAGTGGGAGGACATTTCAACTATAACCCCTGAGCTCTCCAAGCCATTGAGGATATGCATGCAACATTTTGCTTTCCCAGCTCAGGATCGTTTTACCATGCCCCACAAAAGAATCTGGTTTGGTTTATACTTAGCATGTACTGGACCCCAAACGGTTGATCTAGCTAGCTGGATAATTGATCAGCTCTATTTGGCACAACATAGATGGGAACGAAAGAAGGTCATCAATGGATGTTGTGCACTTACAAGGATTATATATATGTGTTTGGCATATGATTTACCCATAGAGCGCGCCATGACTAGTGAGGAACTGAAGGCATTTAAAGGAACCACAAAGAAAGCTAGAAAGGCTAGCAAAGGCAGAGCCGGAAAGCGGATGAGAGGCACTATCCCATGCCTACAAGTCCCAGAATCACCCTCGCCACAACCATCTCCAGAGCAGTCACCGATAGCAGCCACTCCCACGGTACCCCAATTCATATACGGTTATCAAGACCAGTTACGCCGGAGGGCACCACCAGTACTGTTGCACCCCAAGCAGCCACAACCACAGAACCTATCACCACGACAGCGGAACTTCCCACCACCATTGGTGCGGAAGCTTTCTCTTTTCCAATACCCCATTTAGAAGCCGAACAAACAACATCACTAGATCCAACTTTTGATTTTGAGATGCCCGATGCATTCTCCAACGAGCTCCAGTTTTCAGAAGGACAATTGTTTTCTCAAGAATATGAAAGGCCCAGCTATCCCACCACACCACGGGATCAGCCACAAGGACAGATTGTGTCTAGCTCTGATGACGAAAGAACAGCAACCGATGACGACGAAGGCGATGACGAAGCTAGCCAGGGAACTCAGGAATCCCAAGAGCATGAACAGATCGATGGCCAAGGCCAACAAACAGACACACATGGTGATACAAGTACCCATGAAGATGAAACTTACGAAGCAGCAGCTTACACACTAGCTATTAAGAAGCTGTATAGAACTATGGAAAAAGTTTGGGCACCCAAAAAGCTGACTGAGGAAGAGAGTCAAGCAATAATAGAACAAGAACTTGTCACAGGCGGATTTGAAGATGCATACATCAAAGGATTCCGCGATTTAGTCAAATCAGTAGGCTCCAACGAAGCACTCAGGTACGACTACTTTCAAAGCCCAGCGAATACATTCGTGTACCAACAGGAGCACAGTCTTCAGAACAAGCCAGGGAGGCACGCCTCGTCCCCGAAAGTTGGTTGGCAGTAGGAACCATCCTTGTAGATTCCCCACCCCGCGCTACAGCTGTACATACCTCAGTAGTCACTAAAGTACCGACCACCCCAACCGCTCCTCCATCACCGCCCATCCCTCCAGCCTCCCCTATTCACCCTCCTTCTCCCAGACCAACATCTTCATTCGCCGGTAACGTAGCAGAAATTGTCTTTACGACCACTCACCCCACAATTCCTGCACCCATAAGCCCGAGTCTACCCCCTCATACACCCACCTTTCTATCCAACCCATTCCTCCATCCATCTTTTCCATCCTTCCCCACAACTCCAAGACCCCATTTTCCATTCCCACCACCCTTAACCTTCTCCCCAGTCTCACCTCCCCGACCCACTATAACCCCTTTTTCCCCTTTTCACCAAGCTGCTCCAGCCAGCCCCCCTGTAAATTACTCCTCAACCTTTGTAAGTCCCGTATTTACACCAGCACAAGCACCCACGGTCACACCCATATTCACGGTCACTGCACTGGACACGTCCAATGACATGGATATCTCACCACCCACTGCACCATCACTCACTTCACTCATGGCACAAACATTTTTAGGCACATCACAATTTTCAACAATCACTACAGCATCCACCTTCCCACCCCCATTCCCCATTCCCGTTGCATCTACACCCACTGCATCTTCATTTAGCACCCCATTAATACTATCACCCACTGTAGATAATGCATTCCGACAGATGTTCATATGTATGACGCAAGTAAGAGATGAGTTCACATCTCTTGGCAATAATTATCAGCAGCTGCAGAGGACAACCACTGATTTACAGTTGCAGCTTAATTTATTGTCTATTGAGAATGCCTCACTGAACAGCCGCTACCAAGACTTACGAGAGGCATATCATAAATTAGAAGTAGAAAGCGAAGACAAAGCCAAGGAAGCCACTGCTGACTTGGATAACTTATTAAGAGTCCAGACAGTCCGCAACGCAACACTAACGAGAAATATGGGCTTACTCAGAAGACATCTAGCAGCAGCAAAGGAGGAAAACCAGCGCCTACAGGATCAGAACCGAGAAAACTTAGAAGCAGCCCTAGACCATCCAGACCAACCACTCAGTCCTAGTCGGTTAAAAGCCATTCCCCCAGACTCGATGAGGATGCTGCTAGAAGATCATGTGAGACTACTAGATGAATACGATCGCATGAATGAGGAGTTACAGAAACTCAAAGAAGATCATAAATTACCCCAGTTACGAGCACCGGCACACCCAGACATACCAGCACCTGTGGAACCCTCTCTTGACGTCTTAGAGGAACTCAACGCATTCCGGGCCCAGGTATCGAACCTTGTGTTGCTCTAGCACAATGGTGAGAACCACGTTAAAGAAGCTTCACCTCCTTAATTGTCAATCCGCGGAAGAGATAGGAGTGATATGAAGATCGTGAATGTGAGGTGATGTGAGAGTGAAGGTGAGAAGCACCGAGATGCACACACACATACACACACACAATGAAGAGACAAGCAAGACACAATGGAAGGTGGGAAATTAGCTCTATTACTCAAGAACACTATTACAAGCTCAAAAGAACTCTAAGCTCACACTAGCTAACACTAACCACCTCAAAAATGAGCTCTCTAGCTCTTTTTATAGTTTCTAGACTAGTTTTGACCGGTTTCACATCTAGTGACCGGCATAGTTAAAAATTAAGTCCTAGATGCTATTTGGAAGGGTAAACGGTATCTAAAAATAACGAAAATTGGTACGCGCATTCTACCTAAGCTCTTCAATCTTGAAGACTCCTCGGCTTGCACAAAATGGAGCTATGGATTACAAAATGGGGTTTTCTATGTTACATATGTTACAATTAGTGATAAAAATCACTGTTGAATGTTTTGAAAAGTGATAAAAACCATATTTGTTTGAGAAATTGATCCGACTGGCTCCCTGCTCCGTCGTTACATGCTTCCGCGTCGTCTGTGCCTCTGGCTGCTTCCAACACCCCCCTCCCTCTCGCTTATGTCGTCCCTGACAGAACCTTGTTGTGAGGTCTGCCGGATATAGTTCTGTAGGAGGTCTTGAGCGAGGGTGTGCTCGGAGATACGAATGCCTCGGGCGAGATCTGCCTCGAGTTTCTCCCAGTAGATTGGTTGCGGTTCTTCCGGTGGCGGGAGCTGATAGTGTGTGGAATAGACCATTCGTTCACAGGCAAATAATTGTAATAAATGTGTAGGCCTGCTTATGAATACCTCTGAATGGTATTCCCAGAAGCCGGTTGTGAACATCTCTTCGAACGTCTGCTTGTAGCACGCCGGTAGGAACTTTATTCTGCAGTGCCAGGCATAACACACCCGTAGCGATGGCATTGTACTCATATCATATACCAGGTCGAAATTGCCATGCTCAAAGCCCGGGGTGTTGACATGGGGTGCCTTGACGCGTCGGAAGACTTTAAAAATCATTTGCATCATGTCAAAGATTTTGACAGTCATATGCGCTGCTATATCGTCCATATGCTTAAATCTAGGGAGCCAGTGGCGAATTGTAGCCATCATGTAGCCAACAGTTGGTAACTCAATGGGTGGCTTAAAATAGGGGTAATTCACCAGTCTTGGCACTGCTTATTGTTTTGTACCTTAATAGCAAAGGCAGTCTAGGAGCGGCGTCGTGGCACTGGTCCCCAACACGGATTGTACTTCAAATGCAAAGGTGCCTTTACCCATGTACTCATCATCTCTGGATACTGCTGTAGTAAATCTTTTCGCCACTCTGGTTGATAGATCCTTCCTTGCTGTGCATCTAGTGGTAAATCATCCGCCTCGAATTGAGTTGCATGCGATGGTTTCTTACCTGTCTCTTTCTCAATGGCTAACTGGTATTCGACCATTAACATGAAATACGGTTTATATTGTAGCTCATGCCCAGATATGTATCGTCGCGGGGCCAAATGAGCAAAGAATGGAGACTGTAATATTCTTTCTTCTATCATCGCCATGGCATGTAATTGTGCCTCTACTCTCGCTGAGTGCGTTGTTCCAAGTTCCTCAATTGTCTTCATCCACGCGGGGGTCGGGAGTTCGTAAGTCATCTGGCCTTCGGCCGTGACGCGTCCGCTTCGGATGGGTTGTGGCTCGTATGCCTCTTCAAACGTTTCCTCCACCGGGATGGTGACCGTTTCTTCCTCAGCTGGTAGCTTCGGTGGGGAATCTAGCCTTGGTGGTGCTTCATATACTGCAATCCGTGATTCAAGGTTCGATACCTGGGCCCGTAATGCGTTGAGTTCCTCTAAGATGTCAGGAGAGGGGTCCACAGGTGCTGGTATGTCTTGGTGTGCCGGTTCTCGTAACTGGAGTAATTTGTGATCTTCTTTGAGTTTCTGTAACTCCTCGTTCATGCGGTCGTATTCATCTAGTAATCTTACATGATCGTCTAGCAGCATCCTCATCGAGTCTGAAGGAATGGCTTTGAACCTGCTAGGACTGAGTGGTTGGTCTGGGTGGTCGAGCGCTGCTTCTAAGTTTTCTCGGTTCTGATCCTGTAAGCGCTGGTTTTCTTCCTTGGCGGTTGCTAGGTGTCTTCGTAGTAAGCCCATGTTTCGTGTTAGCGTTGCATTGCGGACTGTCTGGGCTCTTAATAAGTTATCCAGGTCAGCAGTGGCTTCCTTGGTCTTTTCTTCGCTTTCTAGTTCCAATTTGTGATAAGCCTCGCGTAATTCCTGGTAGCGGGTGTTCAGAGAGGCATTCTCAATAGACAATAAATTAAGCTGTGACTGTAAGTCATTGGTTGTCCTCTACAACTGCTGATAATTATCACCAAGAGATGTGAACTCATCTCTTACTTGCGTCATACACATGAACATCTGTCGGAATGCATTATCTACAATGGGTGATAGTATTAATGGGGTGCTAAATGAAGATGCAGTTGGTGTAGATGCAACGGGAATGGGGAATGGGGGTGGGAAGGTGGATGATGTAGTGATTGTTGAAAATTGTGATGTGCCTAAAAATGTTTGTGCCGTGAGTGAAGTGAGTGATGGTGCAGTGGGTGGTGAGATGTCCATGTCAGTGGACGTATCTAGTGCGGTGACCGTGAATATGGGTGTGATCATGGGTACTCGTGCTGGTGTAAATACGGGATTTACAAAGGTTGACGAGTAATTTACAAGGGGGCTGGCTGGAGCAGCTTGGTAGAAAGGGGGAAGAGGGGTTACAGTGGGTCGGGGAGGTGAGACTGGGGAGAAGGTTAATGGTGGTGGGAATGGGAAAAGGGGTCTTGGAGTTGTGGGGAAAGATGGAAAAGATGGATGGAGGAATGGGTTGAATGGAAAGGTGGATGTGTGAGGGGGTAGACTAGGGCTAATGGGTGCGGGAATTGTGGGGTTAGTGGTCGTAAAGACAATTTCTGCAACACCACCGGCGAATAAAGATGTTGGTCTGGGGGAAGGAGGGTGAAGAGGGGAGGCTGGATGGACGGGCGGTGAGAGAGGAGCGGTTGGGGTGGTCGGTACTTCAGTGACTACTGAGGTTTGTACAGCTGTAGCGCGGGGTGGGGAATCTACAAAGATGGTTTCTACTGCCAACGAACTTTCGGGGACGAGGCGTGCCTCCCTGGCTTGTTCTGAAGACTGTGCTCCTGTTGGTATACGAATGTATTCATCGGGCTTTGAAAGTAGTCGTACTCGGCGGGGGTCAAACTGTGGTAGTGGCTTTCTTTGCAAGTACCTGAGCGCTTCGTTGGAGCCTAATGATTTGACTAACTCGCGGAATCCTTTGATGTATGCATCTTCGAATCCGCCTGTGACAAGTTCTTGTTCTATTATTGTTTGACTCTCTTCGTCTGTCAACTTTTTGCGTGCCCAAACTTTTTCCATAGTTCTATACAGCTTCTTGATAGCTAGTGTGTAAGCTGCTGCTTCGTAAGTTTCATCTTCATGGGTACTTGTATCACCATGTGTGTCTGTTTGTTGGCCTTGGCCATCTGTCTGTTCATGCTCTTGGGATTCCTGTGTTCCTTGGCTAGCTTCGTCGTCTCCTTCGTCATCATCGGTTGCCGTTCTTTCGTCATCAGAGCTTGACACGATCTGTCCTTGTGGCTGATCCCTGGGTGTGGTAGGGTAGCTAAGCCTTTCAAATTCTTGGGAAAACAATTGTCCTTCTGAAAACTGGAACTCATTGGAGAATGCATCGGGCATCTCAAAATCAAAAGTTTGGTCTAGTGGCTCTGCTTGTCCTGCTTCTAAATGGGGTATTGGAAAAGAGAAAGCTTCCGCACCAATAGTGGTGGGAAGTTCAGCTGCTGTGGTGATAGGTTCTGTGGTTGTGGCTGCTTGGGGTGCAACAGTACTGGTGGTGCCCTCCGGCGTAACTGGTCTTGATAACCGTATACGAATTGGTGGTACCGTGGGAGTGGCTACTGAGCTAAGACAGGTTGAGGTCTCTGTTGAGCCTGGTATGGGTAGTTCTGAGGAGGCCTATAGTAATAAGGCTGAGCATTGTATTGGCCTTGATACCTACCTGGCTGCGGGTATGCTTGCGGGTAGTTCTGTATCATGGTTTGTTTGTTGTACGGGCAGTCCTGAGCCGTATGATTTGTGTATCTTCTCTCAATTGTACAGTATTGGCCACTAGGGTTGGCTTGAGGTTGTGTTGCATTGGGACACACATTTGCCATATGATCACCACCACAGGTGTAACAACGCTTGTTCATTAGCACCCTAGGTTTACTAGAAACTCCTAGTTTCTGGGCCACTTTTTCTGCAAGGTCTTCTATTGAGCTAGACAATTTTGTGGATGCTAGAGATGAACAGTCTGAGTCCTTGTAGACCTTTGAGAGTTCCAACTCATCTCCTAAGTTGTCCTCAATGTCTATACAAATTCTTACACATTGCTCTAGCGTTCTGGGTTCTTTTAGGTACACGTAGGAGCGTAGTTTAGAGGTCAACAAGCCATCTAGAAATAATGACACTTGTTTAGCTTGTGAGGGTAGCTATTGCATTGGACATCGTTCAACATATTGTCTAAACCTACGTCCTGCCAGTCTAACTGTTTCCTGAGGAGTCTGTTTAAAACTATGAATCAACGAAGACGTGTCATGTCTAATCCCACTTTTAGAGAATTCAGTGATGAATGACTCTAAAATGTGATGGATGTCTCTAAATTGCCTTTGTTGCAAAGGTTGGAACCAAGTTAAAGCTGTATTCTTTAAGGTTAGTCCAAATGCGTTGTATTGCGTGAACATGTCTTCAACTTGTTCGGCTCTTAGTACTTGCTTGAATTCTGCGACAAGGTCATAGGGATCTCTTGTCCCATCAAAATAATTCTTCATGGATTTTACTAACTGTGTGGGTCTCAATATTCTTGCGTGTTCGCGTGGTCTAGGTAGAGGAAAATCATCTCTACCACCTAGTACTCCATGATCTCTTTGTCTATCCGCTCTATTAGTGGTTGTTCTATCTCTCCCTATGGGGGGATTAAAGCTTACTTCCGGTCTCTCTTTATTTCCCTCTCTTTGATTTCCATGGGCTGAGGATGTTCCTGCCCCTTGTTGACTTGTATTCATGTTCGTCCTAGATGGAGGGAATACCAATTCACCTCTCCATGTGTATGTGTTTTTAGCACGGTCAGGCACCACAAAGACTCTTTCTGAAGTCTCAACCAGGTATACAACCTTTCCAGGTGTATCCGGGTCCTTGAACTCGTATATAGTGATGATACCTACCTCACTAAGTAGTTCGGTCTTGTATCTCCAAAAGGCTTCATCAGTTTCTTTATTTACAAACAACTCTATGCTTCTGTTGTCCTGAGGGATCCATTCTGGGATTAGTACTCCTGTCAGTACAGATTTCCCTCTAGTCTTCTAGGCTCTTCTAATGGTTCTTTTCCTTGAGATTTAGTTTCCGTCTCTCGCTGAATCACGCCAAACTCGTTGGTATTGTTTGGCTGCGTACTTAAGATGTACATTGTTCCTTCTTTGTCTATGTACACGTCTCTCTCAAATTTCACCATTGGATGTTCCAATCCAATGGGTTGATCGGGTTTGTGCATTTGCACCACTTGCCTTCGCAAACCATCCTCATAGATGCGAGCACCTAATCGGTTGGTTCGGAGAAACTCTAGTTGAGTCCTATAGGGTCCTTCTGGTTTTTCTAAGTATGCTACATTTGACCCTACTTCTGGTCTTTCTGCGCTAAATGCCATTTCTGGATCACTGGTATCCGAGCTCTCGTAGGGGTAATTACTATTCAATTGCTGAGCCCACGACCGTGCAGTAGTTCTTACACTTGCCTCTGATGATCTAAGGCTTCGTCGATCTGACTTGCCTATATGTTTGCCCGATCTAAGGTTCATTAATTTTCTTCCTTGCACACTCAGTACACGCTCAGATCGTCAATGATTCTTTGTTATTACTGTCTTGATTCTTTTTAGATTTCTTTAGATTCTTGTCTTAATGTATGCGTCAGGAATTCGGCTTTCTGTGGTACTTTGAGTTTTCGTTCCGTCAGACTTATGTTCTTTCCTTTAGGTTTTCGTGTCACACACCTTTATCTTTAGTCTTGGACTTGCTAAATTTAATTCTCTTGAACTTGAGGCGTTCCTATCGTCTTTAATCCACAATACTATCGTTTAGCCTAAGCTAAGAATTGACTGAGGGGGTTGAGTAATCTTCCAACCTCGAGTCAGCTTTTCTGGTTGCTCTGATGCCCAAGAAGCCGCGCTTCCCAAGCTTTATGCTCTTCACTGCCTTGCTTTGGTTGCCTTTGATTGCCTTGCTAGACCTGGAAAAAATTCAATATTAGACCAATTCACAGTTGGATGATCAAGCACTTGAGTATATACACCTTTTAAGTCCCTTCCCTTTTGCCCAGCTTTTTAGTGCTTGCCCCCTGGCTTTCTAGTCCCAAACTAGGTCAACCTCAAAATAGCTTATCTAAAAATAGACGTATCCTTTAAGAAAAAAAACAGTTGAGGTCACGTAGTACTCGTCAAGAGCTTTCTAATGAGCTATTAAGCTCAAAAAACGGACTTTAGATGAAAAAGTTATGACAAACAGGTTTTTCTCCAAATATGAGCTAAGGGGTCTCCTATGAGTATAATCACCCAAAAATTTCCCAAAAATAGCCCCAAAATTGGCCAAAAAATGAAACCCTAAAATTTGCGATGGGGGTGCACAATCGCGATGGTGTGAGACAATCGCGATGGTCTGGGACCGTCGCGATGGCGTGAAAGTGGACAATCGCGATGGCATGAAAGTGGACAATCGGGATGGCGTGAATGTGAACCGTCGCGATGGCTCGATCAGGCGGACAATCGCGATGGCGTCAGTCAACGGTCAACGTGAACAATCGCGATGGTCCAAAGTGAACCGTCGCGATGGTCATAGATGCGATGGCTTGAGCCAATCGCGATGGTCTGGGTGCGATGGCGTGAGCCAATCGCGATGGTCCAAAATTTTGGGTTGTCGCGATGGTGTGAGGTGCGAGCCGTCGCGATGGTCTCGCTTGCCATGTGGCACCGTCGGCGCGATGGCGTGAGCCAATCGCGATGGTGTGGGGTCAACCGAACAGTCGCGATGGTCCGCGAACCGTCGCGATGGTCCAAATGAACTGTCGCGATGGCGTGAGACCGTCGCGATGGTCCGGCCGAGCCGTCGCGATGGCGTGAGCCTATCGCGATGGTGTGACACAATCGCGATGGTCTGAGACCGTCGCGATGGTCCACCATGTTGCGAACATTTGTTTTATGTAGGGTACAAGTTTCAAATTATGTAAATACCTTTGGGAAGTCTTCAAATACTTCAAGAAGGCTCATATTATTCATAAAATGTAGCAAAAATACCACGTGAGTTCTAGAACATGGTGAGTCAAATTAGTGAGTCACAAGGGAGCTTCAGTGGTGTCCTAGTGGAAGGTCGATGTGGCTAGTTCTCAAAGTCCTTCAATACTTTGCTTATTTGAGCACTTGAGTCATGTAATACCTCCATCCAAGTGTCTACCATGACTTTAGATGTATTAGGAAGGTTTTAGATTAGTTTCCCATGCTATAAAAAGAGCAGAAAAGTCGTGATCTTGTGGGATGTTCAAGAGAGTCATATGTGTATCTCTACACTGCTGTAGTTTTGTATGCAGAGATTGCAGAGCTTGTATCTCCCTCATTATATATCCAAATTACATGTTTGATAGCTCATTGGAAAGCTCTTACTGTCTACTTTCTTCCTGTAAATTTTCATAATCATTGGATTTGTGAGCTGAGAGAAATACTCTCTGCAAGTAGTGTGTGTTCTCTGTTTTTTATCCCTGCTGAAGGTCTCCATTAAACCTCAAACTTGCAGAGGTCATATCGCCTTGTGTATGTATCCAAATCATGTGTTCTTTGGCTTGTTAGAAACCTCTTTAAGTCTAATTGTATGTTGGAAAGTTTCAAAGTCATTGGAGTTGTGAGTTAAGAGCAGTAGTCTCTGCAAGTGATGTGTGTCCTCAGGTTCATCTCTGTTTCAAGGTCTCCATTAAAGGTGCATATTGCAGAGGTCATAGCTCATTGTGTATTTATCCATTTGAGGTGTTCTATATCTTGTTGGAAATCTCTTAGAGTCTAGTTTATGTGTGTGAAACAGTTTTGGAAAATTCCAAGTGAGTAAAGAGCAATTTGCTCTGCAAGAAAAATTGTCTATGCATACAAGTTTGTGAAAAAGTCAACTAGGTCCTGTTGGGTTTCACCTACTTCTAGCTGTACTTTGGAGATCAATTGTTAGGTGTCCCTCCGATGAGCTCCCCAATTTTGGGCTGGATTCTACACGCCAATCGATGACTCCTTGACAGAGACGGGCGCACGGAGATCCATGAATTCCAATTGCCGCCCAGCCGCGTACGTCTCTCGATTGCATACTCCTTAATTGGAGTGACTTGTGGCATCTCACATGAGTGCCACATGGCACTCATGTGTGTGCCTTCTAGTGAAACCCCAAGAGATGGTTCACGCCATCTCTTCTATAGGGAATCCCTTTATAACATTTCCTTCCCCTTAACTCCATTTTTGTCCTCAAAAATGGTATTGGAAGGTCTAGAAATCAAGAGAATGGTACTCCCACTATATCCCCATGTATATAAATACATGGTCCTGTCTCCGTGTTGTTTCCCCATATCCTTCCCCTTAAGAAAACTCTTGGGAAGGTAAACTGAAACTGGGAAACCGTCTCTGAAGGGTGCTAACCCGCTCCCATGTGGCACTATCTTCTGAACTATCTTTCCACTTTACTGTTTGTGCAACACAAGCCTTCACATTTGGCTTGGATATCTACGTTGAAGACTATACATGACGCGAAGACCATAGGAACTTATGCCTATGATTTCTTACCAGTTTATCTCTTGTAAAAATATAAATGACTTAGCGCATCATTATGCAATCACGCCGAATTGATTGGAAGTTGTGAAAAGGCGGTTGATTGATCGAGAGAATATCTCAATCAACTTTTTTAGGTGAAAGATTTTAGGAGATTGATTTGAATTATAATTCAAGTCATCACTCAATTCCTATAAAAGCTACAAGGAAAAAATGTCGCAGCGAGTTCTTCACTCATCACGAGACATCTCTGTATCAATCACTGAGGTTGTAAGATCTACTGTATAGCCTACACCTCTAAGTACCATTGAGCTATGTTTATCATGCCAATGGGAATGTACATTTACATGATCTAATACAAATACTTACGTTCATCTACTCTGTGATTCTCTGAGTCATTATTTTCAAGTCTGTCAACCTTGAAGAAGTATATCTCAGGATCTACTGAACCAAATCAAGTGATTCAAAGCTTGATAGATTCAGCTCTAAGCATATCACAAACACACAAAGTTTGAAGCAACTTGATTCAGTCAATTTTGAGAAATCAAGAAATTACAGTCAAAGTGCTCTCTGTTGCAATTCTTACGGTAAACGAGTGATTTTCCGGTAGAAGAACGAAATAGATCTTGCAGAGTAATGCAAATCTTCTTATGAGAGATAGCTCACTCTATAGCTAGACATCTCTACTTTTAGTTCATCAATCTTTCCGGTGAAAAAGATATCTATACACTGTACAAAGTCTGACCGAAAGAAAGCTGTCTGAACTAGAGAAGTATTTTCTTAAACTTCAGAAAAAGTTCTGTTAGTTAAGAAAGTTCATGTGTCACTTACTTACTTTATGAATGTTCACCTGAAGTAATTATAAACAAAATTATAGTTCATTCCGGTACAATTCCTGTACAATTATGGTAACAGTACAGAGGCAGTCTGGTGAAATTTCGGTCGAGTGAAATTTCGGTGAAATTTTTCCCAGAAAAGTTAGAGCACTGTCTTATATTTTCCGCAAGGCTCAATCCTCATCGCATCATCAAGGAGTAGAAGCAAAGAAAAAGATCAAAGAGGGCTGGTGCAAAGCAGGATTAGCAGTACCAACTCAATCTTCTGAGTGCATCCAACCATCACTCCCAACAGTGGTATCAGAGCAAATAAGGTAATCATGGGTGATGGTTTTCCTTCCTTCATTGACAAACTGGACAGAAACAATTATCAGGCTTGGTCATTGAGAATGAAGACCTATCTACAAGGGAGAAGCTTGTTTGGATACATATCAGGAGATGAGGAATTGCCCTCATTCAAGACTAGAGGACTACCCACAAAGGATGAACATGAGAGGCTCAACCAATGGTGTGCAAAAGATGCTTTGGCAAGGTCTTACCTTCTAAACTCTATATCTGACTTTCTTTTACCGCATGTAAGGAATTGTAAGACTTCCCAAGAGACTTGGGAAATCTTGTCAAATTATTTTTCTTCCAACACAAGGGCAAGGAAGAATCAACTATGGATTGAATTCACCACTCTTAGGAAGCAATCAAAACAATCAGTTTCAGATTTTGTCACCAGAGTCAAAGACATTGCAGATCAACTTGCAAGTGTTGGAGAAGAAATTGAGGAAGAGCAAATAGTCAGACAAGTGATCAATGGACTAAAGGCAGATGACAAGTGGGAGAGCTTTACCACAGCAATGGACTTATACATGGACATCCAAGCACCTGATCTAACAACCCTGATTGGTCAACTCTTCACACATGAAGCAAAGATCACAAAGAATGGAGAACAATCAAAAGGTAACAACTCCTCTGCCTTATACACTGATAAAAAGGTTAAAGATAAAGGTAAAAGCAAGAAGGTTGATGAAGAAGGCTCTACCTCCCAAGCAAACTATGCAGGGAGAGGTAGATCATCTAGAGGTAGGGGCAGAGGAGGTAAGTCAGGTAGGGGGAGACCCTACAATCAATCTCCATGCAATATCTGTGGCTTGTCTAACCATACCACAGATGAATGCTACAAAAACTACAAGAACCAAAGAGGAAGAGGTCACCAAAGAGTAGGATATTATCAAGGCAGAGGCAGATTCAACCAATCTCAAGGCTACCATGGCTACAACAATAATTATAACAACAACTACAATCACAATAGCAACTATCAAGGTGGATACAGAAATAGGAAAGACTACAAGAATTATGCAGAGGAGCAAGATGATTCCCTGTTGATCATGAACATGACATCTAAGTCAGGTATCAATGATGATCACTTATTCTATATTGATTCAGGTTGCTCTAATCATGTAGCTGGAAATGTTGCATTACTTTCTGATTTGGAAGAACCCAAAGGCAAGCACCAAGTGCAGACAGGTGATGACACTAAACATTCAGTTGTTAAAGTAGGCAATGTCAAAACAAGTGATGGTAATCAGAATTTATTAAGCAGAGTGTTGTATGTTCCAACAATCACCAAGAATCTGATGAGTGTAGGTCAGATTGTGGAAAAAGGTCTACAGGTCAGATTCACTCAACATGGTGCATATGTGGAGGATCCAAGACATGGATTCAGGAGAATAGCCAAGGGAGAAAAATCAGGTAGGTTATTTACTTTTGAACTTGAAGACACCAAAAATATTGCTCTGTATAATTACAAGGATCAAACGCTATCGGAATTGGAGATTTGGCACAAGAGGTTAGGTCACATTGGAGAAAGGACCTTAAAGCAAATGTGCAGGGATCAATGTGTGCTTGGGATACCTAATATATCCAAGCAACACATGATATACAAGTGTGAGGCTTGCCAATTCGGTAAATCACACAGGTTGCCTTATACCAAGAAAGGTTTCATGCATAAAGAATATCTAGAATTAGTGCATACAGATGTTTGGGGACCTAGCAAGGAGCCATCCTTATCTGGATCAAGGTACTATGTGTCCTTTATTGATGACTATAGCAGGTGGACTGTCTTATACTACATGAAACATAAAGATGAAGTGTTTAATTGTTTCAAAAAGTATCTTGCACTGGTTGAAAACCAAACAGGAAGAAACTTGAAGAAGCTAAGATCAGATGGAGGAGGAGAATACTTCTCAAATGAGTTTGAAGATTTCTTGCAGGAAAGAGGCATCAAGAGGGAGATCACTACAAGGTACTCACCTGAACAAAATGGGGTAGCTGAAAGAAGGAATAGACTCATTGTAGAAATAGCGAGGTCTATGCTTAATGAGAAAAAACTACCAAATTATCTTTGGGCAGAGAGTGTATCTACTGCCACATATTTAATTAACAGGTTGCCCTCAAAGACACTTGATGGAATGACACCCTATGAGGCTTGGCATGGTAAGAGACCATCTTTGGATCACTGCAAAATCTTTGGTTGTATTGCATACGTGCATATACCTTCACAGGTAAGGGGAAAGCTAGATCCTAAAGCTGAAAAGTGTATCTTCATTGGTTATGATTTGAATCAGAAGGGATACAGATTCTACAACCCCTCAAACAAAGGCTTCAAGGTAAGCAGAGATGTCATCTTTGATGAAAATGATTCATGGTATGAAAATGAGTGCAGGAAGGTTAGCCTACCTTATGACATGGAAGAAGACTTTCCCAAGCTTATCGGGCAAGAACCAATTCAGAAAGAGGACACAAGCTCAGACGATGAAGACACCATCAACATTGAAGAGTTTAAGGCTTGGAAATCCAAAGGGAAGATGAAGATGAAGCAACTAGAAGATAATCCAGAATCCTCAACTCAAGCTATGAGGAGATCTCAAAGAGAAAAGAAGAAACCTATTAGGTATGGGTATGATACTTCACTTGTAACCAAGCATTCTGTATATCTTGCAAAGGATCTATTGAATGAAGAACCAGATTCATTTGAAGAAGCAATCACTAAACCAGAATGGAAGGAAGCAATGGATGAAGAAATGCAGGCTCTCAAAGAGAGTGACACTTGGGACTTAGTACCCAAGAAAGAGTCTGTGAAGGTGATAGGATCCAGATGGATCTACAAACTCAAGAGGAACTCAGATGGTACAATAAACAGGTACAAAGCTAGATTGGTAGCCAAGGGTTTTGCACAAACCCAAGGCATTGATTATGAGGAGACATTTTCTCCGGTGGCTAAGATGCCAACTATCAGAGTTATGGTGAGTGTAGCTGCATCCAAGAATTGGAACATGTACCAATTGGATGTGAAGAATGCATTCTTGAATGGATGGATATCTGAAGAAGTCTACATGGCACAACCACCTGGCTATGAAGAACCTAATAAGGTAAATCATGTTTGTAAATTAAAGAAGGCTCTGTATGGTTTAAAGCAGGCACCTAGAGCATGGAATTACAGGTTGACAACATATCTCCAAGATCAAGGATTTGTGATGAGTAAAGCTGACACTTCTCTGTTCATAAAGAGGAGTAGTACTGAAGTAATATATTTATGTGTCTATGTTGATGACATCATTATTACAGGAAATGATGTTCAGGGAATAAGACACATCAAAGGACAGATGATGAAGGAATTCAAGATCAATGATCTTGGATTATTGAAATACTTCCTAGGACTTGAATTGATCTACACAAATTCAGGTATCTATATTACTCAGAAGAAGTACATACAGGACATGGTCAAGAAGTTTAATTTGCAGGAAGCTAAAGTCTCAAACATTCCTATGGAGGTCAACCACAAACTCAGTGCACACGAAGGAGAAGAACTCAAAGATATTACAGGTTACCAAAGTTTGGTAGGTAGTCTAAATTATGCTACCTTAACCAGGATTGATATATCATATGGTGTTAGTGTACTTAGCAAATTTATGCATAAACCAAGAATACCACATTTGGAGGCAGCAAAGAAGATAGTAAAGTACCTAAAGGGAACACAAAACCATGGTTTGTATTTTCCTTATACATCAGACATTGATATTAAAGTGTATTCAGATGCAGATTGGGCAGGTTGCAAGGATGACAGGAGGAGTACATCTGGTTACATATGTTTTGCAGGTGATAAACCAATTTCTTGGTCAGCCAAGAAACAACCCACAGTAGCTTTGTCATCTACTGAAGCAGAGTACAGAGGACTAGCAAATGCAACTCAAGAAGCCATATGGTTAAAGCTTTTATATTCAGAATTGGGCCTATACACAAGGCAACCAATCATATTTGGTGATAACACAAGTTCTCTTCACCTTGCGGCTAATCCAATTTATCATGCTAGGACAAAACACATAGAGGTTCACTACCACTATGTGAGGGAGAAGTTACTTAGCAAAGAAATTCAATTATCATATGTGTCTACTAATATACAATGTGCAGATTTGCTTACTAAAGCTCTGGATGGAAGCAAGCTATGCAGATTTAAATCCATGATTGGATTGCAGGAAATAATTGAAGACTAGAGATGAAAACTTGAGCCAAAATGTTTGGCTTGAGGAGGAGCTGTTTGTGCAACACAAGCCTTCACATTTGGCTTGGATATCTACGTTGAAGACTATACATGACGCGAAGACCATAGGAACTTATGCCTATGATTTCTTACCAGTTTATCTCTTGTAAAAATATAAATGACTTAGCGCATCATTATGCAATCACGCCGAATTGATTGGAAGTTGTGAAAAGGCGGTTGATTGATCGAGAGAATATCTCAATCAACTTTTTTAGGTGAAAGATTTTAGGAGATTGATTTGAATTCTAATTCAAGTCATCACTCAATTCCTATAAAAGCTACAAGGAAAAAATGTCGCAGCGAGTTCTTCACTCATCACGAGACATCTCTGTATCAATCACTGAGGTTGTAAGGTCTACTGTATAGCCTACACCTCTGAGTACCATTGAGCTATGTTTATCATGCCAATGGGAATGTACATTTACATGATCTAATACAAATACTTACGTTCATCTACTCTGTGATTCTCTGAGTCATTATTTTCAAGTCTGTCAACCTTGAAGAAGTATATCTCAGGATCTACTGAACCAAATCAAGTGATTCAAAGCTTGATAGATTCAGCTCTAAGCATATCACAAACACACAAAGTTTGAAGCAACTTGATTCAGTCAATTTTGAGAAATCAAGAAATTACAGTCAAAGTGCTCTCTGTTGCAATTCTTACGGTAAACGAGTGATTTTCCGGTAGAAGAACGAAATAGATCTTGCAGAGTAATGCAAATCTTCTTATGAAAGATAGCTCACTCTATAGCTAGACATCTCTACTTTTAGTTCATCAATCTTTCCGGTGAAAAAGATATCTATACACTGTACAAAGTCTGACCGAAAGAAAGCTGTCTGAACTAGAGAAGTATTTTCTTAAACTTCAGAAAAAGTTCTGTTAGTTAAGAAAGTTCATGTGTCACTTACTTACTTTATGAATGTTCACCTGAAGTAATTATAAACAAAATTATAGTTCATTCCGGTACAATTCCTGTACAATTACGGTAACAGTACAGAGGCAGTCTGGTGAAATTTCGGTCGAGTGAAATTTCGGTGAAATTTTTCCCAGAAAAGTTAGAGCACTGTCTTATATTTTCCGCAAGGCTCAATCCTCATCGCATCATCAAGGAGTAGAAACAAAGAAAAAGATCAAAGAGGGCTGGTGCAAAGCAGGATTAGCAGTACCAACTCAATCTTTTGAGTGCATCCAACCATCACTCCCAACATTTACTAGACACTCTTTATACAAGTGACTCCTCGTCCGTTTCTCTCGAGTGCGTAGTATGCTTTCTGGCTCATGTGGAATAGATTGAATAGAAATAGACTCTACTACCTCACTATCTTGAATGAGGTTGTTAGATTCACCCAGCCTTTTCTTAAGCCGGCTAACATGAAAAATTGGATGAATTTGACTATTCTCTGGAAGTTGGAGCTGGTAAGCCATCTTTCCTATTCTCTTAAGTATTTGGA
The DNA here is from genome assembly GCA_020310875.1 of Ceratopteris richardii. Lineage (NCBI taxonomy): Eukaryota > Viridiplantae > Streptophyta > Polypodiopsida > Polypodiales > Pteridaceae > Ceratopteris > Ceratopteris richardii. Next base: position 140,202,076 of record CM035423.1, on the reverse strand, counting down.
AAGGTCCACAATACCTAGGAGATATGTAGCTCAATGATGAGTAGCACCTCCTTTAATGTCAATCCGGGAAGACGTGAGGATGGTATGAAGACCTCGAGCAAGTGGCGGCACAAGTGCGTGAGTGAGAAGCACACAAGCATGCACACACATACACACACACGCGCACACAAGGCAAGACAAAGAGAGAGGATCAATGGAGTTCTTTAGATTACTTTCAAAAGCTCTTACAAGTTCGTTTCAATTACAATCTAACCTCAAAAATGAGCTCTCTAGCTCTTTTTATAGTTTTTGACTAGCTTTGGCCCTGTCCAGACCTAGTGTCCGGCCTAGTTAAAAATTAGGTTCCAGGGCTTATTTGAGGGCTCAAACGAAGTCTAAAAATTATGAAATTTGGTACGATGGTACTTCTAATACTCCTCAAGCTCGAGGACTCCTTGGCTTGCACAAAATGGAGTCTATTCTACCAAAAACGGGATTTACAATGTTTGTGTAGTGATTAAAATCACTTGAGTTGTACATAACCCATGGGAAAAAATGATCTGGCCTTGTTGCCGTATCGTGCATGATTCCTCTGTTGCTTTGTGTGCCAACACTCCCCCCTTCCTAGCGTCTGTCGCCCGTGACAGACCTTTGTTCGCGCGGGTGGTCGATGTAATATTGGATGACATTGGTGGCCAGTTCATGTTCTCCTATCCTTAAGCCTCTTGCTAGATCGGCTTCCAATGCCTCCCAATTTATTGCACCGGGGGTCTCTGGTTGCGGGGTGGTGTAGTACTCTGAATACATTGCTTGTTCACAAGCAAACAGTTGAAGCAGATGTGTCGGCTTTGGTGCGAAAATCTCCGAGTGGTACTCCCAGAAACCTGATCTGAACATTTCTTCGAAGGTCTGTTTGTAGCAGGCGGGGAGGTATTTGATGCGTGCATGCCAAGCGTAAGCCACACGGATACTGGGGGTGGTGCTCATGTCATACACCAAGTCGTAATTTCCATTGCTAAACCCCGGAAGACGTACCTGTGGTGCGGCTGCATTTCTAAAGGTCTTCAGCACTACTTGCATCATATCTAAGATTTTAAGCATCATTTGCGCTGCCACATCTTGCATGGGCTTCAAGCGCGGCATCCAGTGGCGAATGGTTCCCATCATATATGCTACCGATGGTGGTCCTTGTGGTGGCGCGATGTACGGGTAGTTCAGCCATTCCTTGCATTGCGCATTGTTTTGTACCTTGATATTAAATGCCTTCCACGACCTGCGGCGGGGGACTGGACCGTAGCATGGGTTGTACAGGAGGTGCAACGGCGTGTTGTTCCATGTGCGTAGCATTTCTGGATAGGTCTCTAGAAGTTTCTGCCGCCATGTTGGTTGACGAATCTTGCCTTTTCGCACCTCTGGAGGAAGGTCTTCGGGTTGAAATTGGGTCGCAAAAGTAGGAATCTGACCCGTGACTCTTTGTATTTCTGCATTATAATCAGCCAAGATAATATAATATGGCCTGTACTGGAGTTCCGATGAGAGAATCAGGCGTCTCGATGACAAGTTCTTGAAGTAAGCTGATTGTAACACAGTCTCCTCTATGACCCTCATGGCCTGATTTTGCACTACGATGCGCTCTTCATGCGAGGTCCCTATTTCCTCCACTTGTCGTAACCATGGCGGCCGTGGTGCCTCGAACGTGTCCTGCGCTTCTTCTGTTTGTTGGCCTCCTGGGAATGGTTGCGGATCATATTCTTCATCAAACGTTTGTTCCACCGGAATTTGCACAACTTCTTCGTCCGTGGGAGCCTCCGGAGGGGAAGATGGGCTCTCATATTGTAGTAGGCGTGTTTGCAATTCAGTTACCTGTTCCTGGAGATCTTTTATGGCCTCTGCGTTGAGAAGCGAAGCCGCAGAGGGGGTGGTTGGAGGGGCAGCTGTTGGTCCTTGTTGGTGTTCCTGCTTCAGTTGTCCTAGCTCCTCCGATAGCTTATCATGTGCTTCGAGCAGCATGGCATAATCTTCCAATATAATCTTGATGTTATCGGGGGTCACTGCTTGAAACTTGGATGGGCTGATGGGTGCCCCTGGTGTGCTCTCAATAGCTGCCTCCAGGTTCTCTTGATTTTGTATTTGCAGACGTCTGTTCTCTTCCTGAGCAGCCGCAAGATGGCGTTTAAGTAGCGCCATATTTCGCTGAAGTTTTGAGTTGCGTTCCAGCTGTGTCCGTAGGTGACCTTCTACCACCTGCACCGCTTCCTGATCTACGTTCTGTAGCTGTACCTCCAATATATTATGGGCGTCTTGGAGGGTTTGGAACTGTGTGTGGAGGCGAGCGTTCTCCTCTTCTAGTGCCGCAAGGCGGTGCTGTAATGTCGCTGAGTGCTCTTGCAGGCGTGCGTTTTGTTGCTGGAGCTGAATGTAATCTGTTCTTAAATTTGATATACAAGCCAACATGGTATCCAATGCATTACCTATAGATGAGTGGGGGGTGTTTATCGTGGAAGATGCATGGGAAGGGAATTGGGGAAGGGAGACAGTGAATGATGTGTCTACGAAAGTTGTGTGTGTGGGTGAAATTGGTGGAGGGGGAATGGGAGGAGGTGAAACCGTGGGTGGAGGTGCCGTGGGTGGTGAAATGTCCATACCTTCAGGAGTGGGTGTTAGTGTGGGGCCTGCCATATACATTGGTATGGTAGGTGGTGTGTGTGTGGAAGTGGTGAATAGATGTGAAGTGGGGTGGGGAGCTGAAAAGACAGGGAATGGTTGAGAGCCTGGTTGAAAAGCCCTAGCAAAGAGGTCATGGAGGGATTGTAGGAATGGAGAGAGGGATGTCGGGGGTTGAGGTCGTAAATTTGAGGAGGGCTGAGAGGGTTGCGTGGTAGCAGGGAAGCCCATGAATGTGGATCTAGGGTCAGGATGACCCGTGGCTGAGGGCGTTGGGGATGGTTGCCCTAGGGCAGGCTCTAGGAGGGGTTCGGCGGATTGTGTAGTGGTGGGGTTGGCTTCGAAGATTGGATTATCAGTGGTAGAGAATAGGGTGGCACAGGAGATGGGAGTACGGAAGATGAAGGTGGGGTCGGTGGGTTGAGCAGTCGATGAGGTTTCCACTGTCTCTCTTCTAGGAGGTGATGGTGGGGGAGGGGATGGTAGTGGTTCGGTGGACTCCTCATGGGTGGCGGGGTGCTGTTGACTAGCTGTTTGGGAGGTTGGTGTAGTAGTTGGCTCTTCTGCAACTGTAACGGGAATTTGGATATTTTTACCTGAGCGAGGTCGTGTCTGGAACCTTCGTGGGTCATATTGAACTGAAGGCCTCTGAATGGCAGTGCGCACAACTTCTACAACTCCATATGTTTCTGCCATCAATAAGAGACCTTCCCTGTACTCTGAGTCAACTCCCGCTTCTTCCAACAACTGAGTCATAAGTACTCTGCTGCTCTGTTCAGTGAGTAACTGCTGCGATCGCACTCTTTCCATAATCTGATACAGCCTTCGGAGTTCTGCTGTATATGCTGGGGCTTCAGTGGTCTCTTCTTCATACACTTCTTCTTCTTCCGGGTGTCTGTGTTGTTGACTTTGCTGAGCGTCACTCCAATGGACATGTCTACCGTCTGTAGACTTTCTTCTTCTTCGTGAGGATGTGCCCTGCTCCTCTGCCTCTGAATAAAACTCCACATCAGAGAATTGTGTGCTTTGTAGGAATGCTTCGAAATCCTGGGGGTCCAGTCCTTCAGCCTCTCCAGTGGCAGCAAATTCGAAGTCAGGTGTAACAGGAGGAGCCGATGGGGTAGGTTGTGTCGTAGTGTCAGATTCCGACCTGGGTATCCTAATGGTAAAGGGAGGTACAGTGCCCTCTCTTAATGGTGATGCCTCAGGAGTAGTCAGGACTTCCCTTGTCTGGACACACGGGATCGCGCCCCTCATGCGCTTGGACTGATGTGTGGATGTCTTGAGCCGTTTAAACATTTGTAATTGTGCCCAAGTTAAGGCACGCTCAATGGGGACATCATATGCCAAGCATCGGTAAATGATGCGTGTGAGTGCACAGCATCCGTTCACCACTAATTTCCTAGAAGCCCATTTGTTTGCTTCATACAACTGATCTATAATCCACACTGGTAGCTTAATAGGTAACGCACCTGCTTCCGCCAAGTAGAGAGCAAACCAGATCTTCTTGTGTGGTTGCGTGAATCGGTCTTGACCGGGGAAGGCGAAATGTTGCATGCACATGCGGAGAGGGATGGACACATTTGGGGTGAGTGCTGCCATGTCTTTCAGCTTCACTAGTTTCCTGTCCTTCATGTTGGTGGGAACGAGAGCATCCTTTTCTGTGGGCACATGCGTGCCATGCATATTTAAAGCGTCGCTTACCAACTCCACAGTAAGTTCAAACCTCTTCAACTCGTTGTTGCCCAGCAATGAGGGGAGAACAAATGATCCGGGTTGGTCCTTATCTTCATTAGCTTGTAATGTGGAGACCAAATAGTAACATCGGAGGAGATCGGGTTTAGGTAGTGGGGCTTCAAAATATTCTGCCAACCCTGCTCGTTGCCATATGGTCTGGAGATCTTCGGTGTTCTGTAAAGTCTCGAACTCTTTGGAGAAAAATTGGAATCTCACCCATGATCTTTCATACTCGCATTTAGACTCCCAGATATACTTGGCCTCTCCTAATGGATCGGGCATGCCATTGAACCAATGAGAATTGGCATGGACTCTTTCCGTGATCCCTGTAGGTGGGTCTGGCATCGGGATTTGCTGAAGGTGTTGCATCTCCACTGGTCGTTCAGTCGGGGGCACGTCCACAGGTAGGCTATCCACATCAATTCCTGCAGTAAGTATCCCTACTTGTGAGCCCGAACCTGTCGCTTCTGCCATTTTTCTTCTTGCCTTCTGATTCTGTGAGAATATAGAATCATGTGTTAACATCGTAATGGACAGAAAAAATCCGTTGTTGTCCCCGTTACAACATTAGCATGAGGTAGATGGTGAGTTAGTGGTTAGTAAGTGCACGAAGACAGTGAGTGTAGTTAACGTTTGTGTATTCCTAGGAGACTAATGCCGTTAGTAAGTGGGGTGAATTTACAAATCGGGGTCGGGGGGTTTATTACAGGTCTTAGGCTGCCAAATGCAGTGGATGGGCTTTGCTTTCGGTTTCGTAGAGACTCTAGAGAGCTGTGTCGGTGTCGCTGTTTGGGAATGGGGCCTTTTAGGGACCCACTTATAAGTGATTACATGCATGCTCATGGGTCTTGGTGTGTTCCTAAGTGTTGAGCACGAGGGAATTCTGGTTGTACTCGTAGAAGGGTTATGCTGCATAGGTTGTGGCCTTTGCGTAACTACTTGTGCCCTCAAGCAAGCCTTAGGCACCCAAATTTGTCTAGATTGTGGGCTTGCCTTCATCGACTTCTTGGGCACCCAAATAGATTTTACTTTAGTAGAAGAATTTCTGAAAGACTTCTTATTAGCGTCGTGTTGTTGGTTACTAATAAGAGGCTTTGCCCGCGTAGTTGACGGTGGTGCACCCGGTCGTTCGCCTTTCCGCACCCACACCTGGTTTATTTCCTGGGACATTCTGTTGTGCAGGTATTTTTGATCTCGGACATAGGTAGTACTCTGCTTCTTCTGCTTGTGACCCGCCTTTGGTTGCTGCCTCCTTCTGGCCTTTGGAAAAGAAGAGAGATCTGTTGCATCCCTGACTCCTTTTTTGCAAATATCATTCCTCTGCAACACAGGGTTTTGAACAAGAACAGCATGGTCATCTTCATGTGTACCCCTGGAAGGACCAGGAGTCTGTGCCTTTCCTAGTTCCTTGAGTGCTCCATTGTCTAATTCTACTGTAACTCGACTATGACAGACCCAAACCTGGAGAAGTCCACTTCTTAGGTTTAGATTGACTGCTCGGTCATAGATCCAATCCTGACCCAAGACGAGAGGTTCAGTGAGATCCTCATCTTGACACACTAGTACTTTAACGGTCATTGCCTCATCGTGAATGTAGAGGGGAAGTTCCACCTCGCCCATGCAAGGGGTTTCCACGCCTCCCAATCCTATGAGATATGCCTCCACAGGATGGACAGTTAACTGTAACTCTTGACAGTAAGACAACTTAACAGCACTAGTGGCTGCACCTGAGTCAATCAAGGCTCTTACGGTCCTTGCACTCTTTCCTTGTCCTATATCTAAGGTTACGAAAGGACGTCTATCAATTATTCTATTCGAGCTTGTTCCTGCAACTTCACACATGGCCATGGGATATCCTTGATCTACATGGTCAACTGTTCTAGTCTGATCTCGGCCTTGTCTTCGTAACTTCATCCTTCTGATGCGTTCTAAAGCCTCTGCTTGAGCCTCTTCTCGAATGCGCTTTTCTTCCTCTTTGCGTTTCTTAGCAGTGTTGAGTCGGCTGAGCATTTCCTCCGTGAGGGGTTCCTGATACAACTTGACTCTGCACCCGCTAATATAGTTTGGGAGAACATCACCCTCTAACGTGGCTAGTTGTACTGCTCCGCTCGTGGAGATCCTATTGATGATCATAGGTCCGTAGCCCCTCTTTTCTAGCTTCCTGGCGTGTTGTTTTAGTGTATAGACTAAAACTAGATCTCCTGCTTTCAAGCCCTTATCCTTCACATGGGCATCAAAATATGCCTTCTATCTCTTCTTGGCTGCATATATTCCTGCAGCGGCTCTCAGTCTTGTTTCCCCTAATCTTTCAAGGTCAAAGATCCTAGAGGAGAGCTCATGACCTGTCCATTCGTGCTCTTGTGCTACTTTCAATGTAGGGATCAAGAAGTCCAAGGGTAACACAGCGTTTTGACCGAATACCATCTGAAAGGGAGTGGCTTGGAGTACCGTTTTGTAGGCCACTCGGTATGCCCAAACAGCATGGTGTAGCTGTTTGTCCCAATCAGAGCGTTTAGTGTTCACTAATTTCGTCAGTACATTGCATAAAATCTTATTAGTGCTCTCAGCTTGTCCATTAGCTTGAGGGTGATAAGGGGCAGACTTCTTGTGTATTACCAAGAATTCTTGGAGTAGATTTTCAATCACTTCGTTCAAGAAATGAGTGCCTCTATCACTTACAAGCTCTATAGGTAGCCCGTATCTTGTGAATACATTCTCAAACAAGAATTTGGCAGTTGTTTGAGCATCGTTCTTGGTTGTAGCTTTTACCTCTACCCACTTGGTGAGATAATCTGTTGCCACAATGATGTATTCCGCATGAGAACCTTTAGCTGGGGGATTAATAGGACCTACGAAGTCTATTCCCCACGTAGAGAATGCACGTCCACCCATCATAGGTTTCAGTGGCATCTCATCTTTGCGTATAGGATACTGAGTCCTCTGACATACATCACACCGTTTCACATAGGTATGTGCATCCATGTGAAGGGTAGGCCACCAGAAGCCCGCAAATAATATCGCCTTGATCACCCGATCTGGTCCAAAGTGTCCTCCTGCTACACCTTGGTGAGCAGTTTCCAAGATCTTCAGATATTCACTTTCGTGGACACATAGTCTCAGGTAACCATCTTTACCACGCTTATATAGATTATCACCAATGAGTGAGTAATCCAAAGCTTCTTGTTCTAAACTCCTTTTCCTAGCCAGAGTCATGTCTGGAGGGAATGTGTTTGTCCTCAGGAATGATACTAGTGGTTCGCTCCAATCTGGCGCAATGGATACTTGATAGAGAGTGGCATGTTCCACCGGTGGTTTAGTGCAACAGATTGGGCATTCCTTGCTCAACTTTTGGACATCCGCTTCCATAGTTGGCCAATGCACTCCGAATCTCTTTAGAGTCTGTAAAGTTCGTTGCTTTGAATGGTGTTGCTCTAACGCACCTACATGTGCTAATTGCAACCATTTAGCGTACTCATCCTCTTCTACGCAACAAGCCAAGATCCCTTGATCTGTGTGCTTGTACATGCTTCCTGCCATGATGTGGTATTTTTGGGCTTTTACAACCTCTCTGTTCCGTGTGTTTACCACAGGATGGTTAGGCCCCTATGTCAATACTGTTGGTGCATTTTGCCCAAGCCTACATGCTTGATATGCTTGATATTATCCTCATTTGTAAGTCACATGAGTAGTCATGTGAACACCTCTTGTAAAAGAGTACATTTTATCTCTTGTAAATGGAAAAAGAAAAAAGGAAAAGGATGGCTTACCTCATCCATGATGTAAAAGCAAATTCGTGGCTCCAACTACCAAAATCACGAATTTTTGAGCTGAGGGAATCTCTCCTAACTTTGGGGATCACTTTTAGGTGGAGCCATTCGAATTCGAATTCAAAACTCCCTCCAAGAATAGCTATAAAAGGAGCAAGAAGGAAGAGGCGATTAGCAAGCCTTGTACGTGACCACTTCATGTCATTTTGTAGAGATTGAAGAGCTTACTCCATAGCTCTATCATTCTACTCCCATTGTGCAAAGATTCATTGCCAATGTGGTTGTAATCATATGTGAATCTATACATTTATTATCATCTACCTCTCTGTTTTGTTCTCTGCTATACTCACTCAGAGCAGTAACTTCAGAAGGTCATATCTCGAGTTTTACTGAACATTTTTCAGTGTTTTAAAGTGCGTTGGATAGCTCTCACTGTCTAGTTTCTACCTATATATTTTCAAGGTCATTGGATTTATACTTTTGGAGATATCTGCATTTTACTGCTTACTGGTCTATCTCTGCAGAGCCCCGAGAATTGTGGGAATGTTCCAGAACTTGATGAAACTTGTTCTCAGTGCTCAGTCCATCATTTGAAGTGTTTTAACTTGGAATAGGAAGCTTGCTAAGTCTATTTGCTATGCCCAAAAGGAATTTTTCTAATTCCTTCCAGGTTGAGAGCACTGTTCATTTTTTCCAGCAGGTGTATGTCCAAAAATAGCAAGTTTTGGGAGCTAGTCATTTCGCAACTAGCCTGTCTTGACTTAAACTTTTGGGATACATGTTCCAAAGTACTTGGATGATATTTTGGTGGATTTAGGAAGCTCAAAGGGTCTACTAATCAACTCTGAAGTCTCAGTTGGCTGGTGTGAAGCTCGTTGTAGCGGCACCTACTCATCTTTGGATTGCATCCACCATCTCTCTTCACAGTGGTATCAGAGCATAGTCAAGCAACATGGGAGATGGATTTCCATCAACAATTGACAAATTGGATCGAAACAACTACCCGGCATGGTCTCTAAGGATGGAGGCTTACCTTCAAGGAAGGAATCTATATGGATTCATATCCGGAGATGAAGCAATGCCAACCATGAGGAACAAAGGGCAACCATCACATGAAGAAGTGGAAGGACTTTCGAATTGGTGTTCGAAGGATGCACTTGCAAGGTCCTATATTCTAAACTCAATCTCTGATTTTCTTTTACCTCATGTCAAGGGATGCAAGACATCAAGAGAAACCTGGAATGCACTTGCTTCTTTCTTCTCTTCCAACACTCGAGCAAGGAAGAACCAATTGTGGATGGAGTTCACAACAATGAAGAAAAGCCCGAAGCAAAATGTGACTGATTATGTCACAAAGATGAAGGAGATTTCCGACCAACTTGGAAGCATTGGAGAGGTAATTGAAGAGGAGCAAATCATAAGACAAATCATGAATGGAATCAAAGCAGACGACAAGTGGGAGTCATTCACAACAGCCATGGATTTATACATGGATATGCATGTACCCGACCTCAACACACTCATGGGCCAACTCTTCACTCATGAAGCAAAGATTAGCAAAGGTGGTGAGTCCTCAAGAGGTAATCAAACTTCTGCCTTATATTCTGATAAAGCTAAGGTCAAGGACAAGTCAAAGAATAGAAAGAATGAAGATGAAGGAAGCTCTTTCCAAGCAAACTTTGCAGGTAGAGGACGAGCTAGAGGAAGAGGCAGAAGTGGAAAGCAAGGCAGGGGGAGATTCCAATCATCTCAACCTTGCAACATATGTGGCTTATCTAACCATACTACTGAAGAATGTTTCAGGAACCCGAGGAACTCAAGAGGAAGAGGATTCAATAGAGGTGGCTATGGATCAAATAGAGGCAGGTACAATGGAGGCTACAACAACAACTACTACAACAACAATTACAACAACAACAACAACTATCAAAGTGGCCATAGAGGAAGAAGAGATTACAATAACTATGCAGAGGACCAAAGTCAAGAAGATTCATTATTGATTATGAATCTATCAACGAAGAAGGGTAAGGATGATGATCACATATTTTACATTGATTCGGGATGCTCGAACCATGTAGCAGGAAATGTGGCTTTACTTTCTGATTTGGAAGATCCTCATAACAAGCATGAAGTGCAGACAGGAGATGACACAAAGCACTCAGTGGAGAAGATAGGTAATGTGAAGACATCAGATGGGAATATGAACCTCTTAAGCAAAGTCTTGTATGTCCCTACAATTACCAAAAATTTAATAAGTGTTGGACAGATTGTTGAAAAAGGATTGCAGGTTAGATTCAATCGATTTGGAGCATATGTTGAAGACCCAAGGCAAGGCTTTCGAAGGATTGCCAAAGGAGAAAAGACAGGAAGGCTTTTCACTTTTGAAGTGGAAGATACAAAGAACATAGCTTTGTTTAGCTATGGATCTCAAACTCTAACAGAGTTGGAGATATGGCACAAAAGGCTTGCTCACATTGGTGAGAGGACACTCAAACAGATTTGCAGGGACCAAAGTGTACTTGGTTTGCCTAATATCACAAGGCAACACATGATTTATAAGTGTGAAGCTTGTCAACTCGGCAAGGCTCATAGACAACCTTTCAATAAGAAAGGATATATGTATCAAAATCCTTTGGATCTAGTGCACACGGATGTGTGGGGTCCAAGTAAGGAGCCATCTATATCAGGCTCAAGATATTATGTGTCTTTCATAGATGATTGTAGCAGGTGGACCATTCTGTTTTTCATGAAGCACAAGGATGAAGTGTTTAATTGCTTTAAGAAGTATATTGCTCTTGTTGAAAATCAAACAGGTAGGACTTTGAAAAGACTCAGATCAGATGGTGGAGGAGAATACTTCTCTTCTGAATTTGATGCCTTCTTGCATGAAAGAGGCATTAAAAGGGAAGTCACTACAAGGTATACACCTGAACTCAATGGTGTAGCAGAGAGGAGGAATAGAGCTATCGTCGAAGCTGCAAGGTCCATGCTCAACGAAAAGGGATTGCCGAACTACCTATGGGCAGAGGCTGTGTCGACAGCCACATATCTCATAAATAGACTTCCATCTAAGTCACTAGATGGAACCACTCCATATGAAGTGTGGAATGGAAGAAGACCTAGTCTAGAGCATTGTAAAATCTTTGGATGCTTAGCCTATGCTCACATTCCTTCTCAAGTAAGAGGGAAATTGGATCCCAAGGCAGAGAAGTGTGTATTCATTGGTTATGATCAAAACCAAAAAGGATATAGATTGTACAATCCAACCAATAAAGGATTTTCTGTGAGTAGAGATGTAATTTTTGATGAAAACAAATCATGGTTTGATGATGACAGGAAAGTGAAGCTGCCATATGACTTGGATGAAGATTTTCCATCACTTCAACCAAAGGAGCCAAAGCAGATTGAAGAAAGTGATTCGGAGATTGACCTAGAAGACTTGGAAAGACTAAAGCTATGGAAGAACAAAGGTAAAGCAAAGATGCAGGATGCTACATATGGACCCGAGAGCTCACATCAACCACTTAGGTCTTTGAGGGAGAAGAAGAAACCAGAGAGGTTTGGTTATGATACTTCTTTGGTCACCAAGCACTCAATCTACATTGCAAAGGATTCAACCAATGAAGAACCTACCACATTTGAAGAAGCACAAAGCAAGAAAGCTTGGAGAGATGCAATGGATGAAGAAATGGAAGCCTTGAAGGAGAATGACACTTGGGAGCTTGTACCTAACAAGCCATCTATGAAGATAATCGGATCTCGATGGATATACAAAATCAAGAGGAATCCAGATGGAAGTATAAATAGACACAAAGCAAGGTTAGTTGCTAAAGGGTTTGCTCAAACCCATGGTATTGATTATGAGGAGACTTTCTCTCCTGTTGCAAAAATGCCTACAATTAGGGTTCTCATAAGTCTTGCTGCATCTAGAAATTGGAATCTTTATCAACTTGATGTAAAGAATGCTTTCTTGAATGGATGGATTTCTGAGGAAGTGTATATGGCACAACCTCCTGGATATGAGGATGCACATCATCCTAACTATGTATGCAAACTAAAGAAAGCTTTGTATGGATTGAAGCAAGCTCCAAGAGCTTGGAATTTCAGATTGGTTACTTATTTGCAGGACCAAGGATTCAAAGCTAGCAAGGCGGATACCTCTTTGTTCATAAAGAGGAATGGATCTGAAGTGATCTATTTATGTGTGTATGTTGATGATATTATTATCATAGGCAATGATCTTGAAGGAATCAAACAGGTAAAGAGTCAAATGAAGGAGGAGTTCAAAATAAGTGACCTCGGACCACTCACTTATTTTCTTGGATTGGAGTTGATCTACACAGATTCAGGTATATACATCACACAAAGGAAGTATGTCCATGACATGCTCGTCAAGTTCAAGATGGAAAATACAAAGTGTGCAGGTACACCTATGGAGCAAAATCATAAGCTTAGTGCTTATGAAGGAGAGCCAATTGAAGACATCACAAGCTATCAAAGCTTGGTTGGAAGTTTGAACTATGCAACACTCACAAGGGTGGATATATGCTATAGTGTTAGCATATTGAGTCAGTTTATGCATAAGCCGAGAAGACCACATATGGAAGCGGCCAAGCGAGTCCTCAAGTACCTAAAGGGGACCATGAATGAAGGTTTGTTTTATTCATATACTTCAGATATTGAGTTAAAGGTCTACTCAGATGCAGATTGGGCCGGATCTAAAGATGATAGAAGAAGCACATCAGGGTATATATCATTTGCAGGTTCAAAAATCATTTCTTGGTCATCGAAGAAGCAACCAACCGTGGCATTATCTTCTACTGAAGCAGAATATAGAGGTTTGGCTAATGCAACTCAAGAAATCATGTGGTTAAAATCTTTGTACACAGATCTTGGACTTCATTCTTCAACACCTCACATTTTTGGTGACAACACAAGCTCACTACATCTAGCAGCTAATCCGGTATACCATGCTAGAACCAAGCATATTGAAGTCCACTACCATTATGTAAGGGAGAAGCTATTGAGCAAGGATATTCAACTATCCTATGTCTCTACAGATATGCAATGTGCAGACATGTTGACGAAAGCTCTTGATGGTACGAAGTTAAGTAGATTCAAGTTGATGATTGGCTTGCAGGAAATCAAGGACAATTGAAGACTTATTTGGAGGCCAAGCATGTTAGGCTTGAGGGGGAGCTGTTGGTGCATTTTGCCCAAGCCTACATGCTTGATATGCTTGATATTATCCTCATTTGTAAGTCACATGAGTAGTCATGTGAACACCTCTTGTAAAAGAGTACATTTTATCTCTTGTAAATGGAAAAAGAAAAAAGGAAAAGGATGGCTTACCTCATCCATGATGTAAAAGCAAATTCGTGGCTCCAACTACCAAAATCACGAATTTTTGAGCTGAGGGAATCTCTCCTAACTTTGGGGATCACTTTTAGGTGGAGCCATTCGAATTCGAATTCAAAACTCCCTCCAAGAATAGCTATAAAAGGAGCAAGAAGGAAGAGGCGATTAGCAAGCCTTGTACGTGACCACTTCATGTCATTTTGTAGAGATTGAAGAGCTTACTCCATAGCTCTATCATTCTACTCCCATTGTGCAAAGATTCATTGCCAATGTGGTTGTAATCATATGTGAATCTATACATTTATTATCATCTACCTCTCTGTTTTGTTCTCTGCTATACTCACTCAGAGCAGTAACTTCAGAAGGTCATATCTCGAGTTTTACTGAACATTTTTCAGTGTTTTAAAGTGCGTTGGATAGCTCTCACTGTCTAGTTTCTACCTATAAATTTTCAAGGTCATTGGATTTATACTTTTGGAGATATCTGCATTTTACTGCTTACTGGTCTATCTCTGCAGAGCCCCGAGAATTGTGGGAATGTTCCAGAACTTGATGAAACTTGTTCTCAGTGCTCAGTCCATCATTTGAAGTGTTTTAACTTGGAATAGGAAGCTTGCTAAGTCTATTTGCTATGCCCAAAAGTAATTTTTCTAATTCCTTCCAGGTTGAGAGCACTGTTCATTTTTTCCAGCAGGTGTATGTCCAAAAATAGCAAGTTTTGGGAGCTAGTCATTTCGCAACTAGCCTGTCTTGACTTAAACTTTTGGGATACATGTTCCAAAGTACTTGGCTGATATTTTGGTGGATTTAGGAAGCTCAAAGGGTCTACTAATCAACTCTGAAGTCTCAGTTGGCTGGTGTGAAGCTCGTTGTAGCGGCACCTACTCATCTTTGGATTGCATCCACCATCTCTCTTCACAGTGGTATCAGAGCATAGTCAAGCAACATGGGAGATGGATTTCCATCAACAATTGACAAATTGGATCGAAACAACTACCCGGCATGGTCTCTAAGGATGGAGGCTTACCTTCAAGGAAGGAATCTATATGGATTCATATCCGGAGATGAAGCAATGCCAACCATGAGGAACAAAGGGCAACCATCACATGAAGAAGTGGAAGGACTTTCGAATTGGTGTTCGAAGGATGCACTTGCAAGGTCCTATATTCTAAACTCAATCTCTGATTTTCTTTTACCTCATGTCAAGGGATGCAAGACATCAAGAGAAACCTGGAATGCACTTGCTTCTTTCTTCTCTTCCAACACTCGAGCAAGGAAGAACCAATTGTGGATGGAGTTCACAACAATGAAGAAAAGCCCGAAGCAAAATGTGACTGATTATGTCACAAAGATGAAGGAGATTTCCGACCAACTTGGAAGCATTGGAGAGGTAATTGAAGAGGAGCAAATCATAAGACAAATCATGAATGGAATCAAAGCAGACGACAAGTGGGAGTCATTCACAACAGCCATGGATTTATACATGGATATGCATGTACCCGACCTCAACACACTCATGGGCCAACTCTTCACTCATGAAGCAAAGATTAGCAAAGGTGGTGAGTCCTCAAGAGGTAATCAAACTTCTGCCTTATATTCTGATAAAGCTAAGGTCAAGGACAAGTCAAAGAATAGAAAGAATGAAGATGAAGGAAGCTCTTTCCAAGCAAACTTTGCAGGTAGAGGACGAGCTAGAGGAAGAGGCAGAAGTGGAAAGCAAGGCAGGGGGAGATTCCAATCATCTCAACCTTGCAACATATGTGGCTTATCTAACCATACTACTGAAGAATGTTTCAGGAACCCGAGGAACTCAAGAGGAAGAGGATTCAATAGAGGTGGCTATGGATCAAATAGAGGCAGGTACAATGGAGGCTACAACAACAACTACTACAACAACAATTACAACAACAACAACAACTATCAAAGTGGCCATAGAGGAAGAAGAGATTACAATAACTATGCAGAGGACCAAAGTCAAGAAGATTCATTATTGATTATGAATCTATCAACGAAGAAGGGTAAGGATGATGATCACATATTTTACATTGATTCGGGATGCTCGAACCATGTAGCAGGAAATGTGGCTTTACTTTCTGATTTGGAAGATCCTCATAACAAGCATGAAGTGCAGACAGGAGATGACACAAAGCACTCAGTGGAGAAGATAGGTAATGTGAAGACATCAGATGGGAATATGAACCTCTTAAGCAAAGTCTTGTATGTCCCTACAATTACCAAAAATTTAATAAGTGTTGGACAGATTGTTGAAAAAGGATTGCAGGTTAGATTCAATCGATTTGGAGCATATGTTGAAGACCCAAGGCAAGGCTTTCGAAGGATTGCCAAAGGAGAAAAGACAGGAAGGCTTTTCACTTTTGAAGTGGAAGATACAAAGAACATAGCTTTGTTTAGCTATGGATCTCAAACTCTAACAGAGTTGGAGATATGGCACAAAAGGCTTGCTCACATTGGTGAGAGGACACTCAAACAGATTTGCAGGGACCAAAGTGTACTTGGTTTGCCTAATATCACAAGGCAACACATGATTTATAAGTGTGAAGCTTGTCAACTCGGCAAGGCTCATAGACAACCTTTCAATAAGAAAGGATATATGTATCAAAATCCTTTGGATCTAGTGCACACGGATGTGTGGGGTCCAAGTAAGGAGCCATCTATATCAGGCTCAAGATATTATGTGTCTTTCATAGATGATTGTAGCAGGTGGACCATTCTGTTTTTCATGAAGCACAAGGATGAAGTGTTTAATTGCTTTAAGAAGTATATTGCTCTTGTTGAAAATCAAACAGGTAGGACTTTGAAAAGACTCAGATCAGATGGTGGAGGAGAATACTTCTCTTCTGAATTTGATGCCTTCTTGCATGAAAGAGGCATTAAAAGGGAAGTCACTACAAGGTATACACCTGAACTCAATGGTGTAGCAGAGAGGAGGAATAGAGCTATCGTCGAAGCTGCAAGGTCCATGCTCAACGAAAAGGGATTGCCGAACTACCTATGGGCAGAGGCTGTGTCGACAGCCACATATCTCATAAATAGACTTCCATCTAAGTCACTAGATGGAACCACTCCATATGAAGTGTGGAATGGAAGAAGACCTAGTCTAGAGCATTGTAAAATCTTTGGATGCTTAGCCTATGCTCACATTCCTTCTCAAGTAAGAGGGAAATTGGATCCCAAGGCAGAGAAGTGTGTATTCATTGGTTATGATCAAAACCAAAAAGGATATAGATTGTACAATCCAACCAATAAAGGATTTTCTGTGAGTAGAGATGTAATTTTTGATGAAAACAAATCATGGTTTGATGATGACAGGAAAGTGAAGCTGCCATATGACTTGGATGAAGATTTTCCATCACTTCAACCAAAGGAGCCAAAGCAGATTGAAGAAAGTGATTCGGAGATTGACCTAGAAGACTTGGAAAGACTAAAGCTATGGAACAACAAAGGTAAAGCAAAGATGCAGGATGCTACATATGGACCCGAGAGCTCACATCAACCACTTAGAAGGTCTTTGAGGGAGAAGAAGAAACCAGAGAGGTTTGGTTATGATACTTCTTTGGTCACCAAGCACTCAATCTACATTGCAAAGGATTCAACCAATGAAGAACCTACCACATTTGAAGAAGCACAAAGCAAGAAAGCTTGGAGAGATGCAATGGATGAAGAAATGGAAGCCTTGAAGGAGAATGACACTTGGGAGCTTGTACCTAACAAGCCATCTATGAAGATAATCGGATCTCGATGGATATACAAAATCAAGAGGAATCTAGATGGAAGTATAAATAGACACAAAGCAAGGTTAGTTGCTAAAGGGTTTGCTCAAACCCATGGTATTGATTATGAGGAGACTTTCTCTCCTGTTGCAAAAATGCCTACAATTAGGGTTCTCATAAGTCTTGCTGCATCTAGAAATTGGAATCTTTATCAACTTGATGTAAAGAATGCTTTCTTGAATGGATGGATTTCTGAGGAAGTGTATATGGCACAACCTCCTGGATATGAGGATGCACATCATCCTAACTATGTATGCAAACTAAAGAAAGCTTTGTATGGATTGAAGCAAGCTCCAAGAGCTTGGAATTTCAGATTGGTTACTTATTTGCAGGACCAAGGATTCAAAGCTAGCAAGGCGGATACCTCTTTGTTCATAAAGAGGAATGGATCTGAAGTGATCTATTTATGTGTGTATGTTGATGATATTATTATCACAGGCAATAATCTTGAAGGAATCAAACAGGTAAAGAGTCAAATGAAGGAGGAGTTCAAAATAAGTGACCTCGGACCACTCACTTATTTTCTTGGATTGGAGTTGATCTACACAGATTCAGGTATATACATCACACAAAGGAAGTATGTCCATGACATGCTCGTCAAGTTCAAGATGGAAAATACAAAGTGTGCAGGTACACCTATGGAGCAAAATCATAAGCTTAGTGCTTATGAAGGAGAGCCAATTGAAGACATCACAAGCTATCAAAGCTTGGTTGGAAGTTTGAACTATGCAACACTCACAAGGGTGGATATATGCTATAGTGTTAGCATATTGAGTCAGTTTATGCATAAGCCGAGAAGACCACATATGGAAGCGGCCAAGCGAGTCCTCAAGTACCTAAAGGGGACCATGAATGAAGGTTTGTTTTATTCATATACTTCAGATATTGAGTTAAAGGTCTACTCAGATGCAGATTGGGCCGGATCTAAAGATGATAGAAGAAGCACATCAGGGTATATATCATTTGCAGGTTCAAAAATCATTTCTTGGTCATCGAAGAAGCAACCAACCGTGGCATTATCTTCTACTGAAGCAGAATATAGAGGTTTGGCTAATGCAACTCAAGAAATCATGTGGTTAAAATCTTTGTACACAGATCTTGGACTTCATTCTTCAACACCTCACATTTTTGGTGACAACACAAGCTCACTACATCTAGCAGCTAATCCGGTATACCATGCTAGAACCAAGCATATTGAAGTCCACTACCATTATGTAAGGGAGAAGCTATTGAGCAAGGATATTCAACTATCCTATGTCTCTACAGATATGCAATGTGCAGACATGTTGACGAAAGCTCTTGATGGTACGAAGTTAAGTAGATTCAAGTTGATGATTGGCTTGCAGGAAATCAAGGACAATTGAAGACTTATTTGGAGGCCAAGCATGTTAGGCTTGAGGGGGAGCTGTTGGTGCATTTTGCCCAAGCCTACATGCTTGATATGCTTGATATTATCCTCATTTGTAAGTCACATGAGTAGTCATGTGAACACCTCTTGTAAAAGAGTACATTTTATCTCTTGTAAATGGAAAAAGAAAAAAGGAAAAGGATGGCTTACCTCATCCATGATGTAAAAGCAAATTCGTGGCTCCAACTACCAAAATCACGAATTTTTGAGCTGAGGGAATCTCTCCTAACTTTGGGGATCACTTTTAGGTGGAGCCATTCGAATTCGAATTCAAAACTCCCTCCAAGAATAGCTATAAAAGGAGCAAGAAGGAAGAGGCGATTAGCAAGCCTTGTACGTGACCACTTCATGTCATTTTGTAGAGATTGAAGAGCTTACTCCATAGCTCTATCATTCTACTCCCATTGTGCAAAGATTCATTGCCAATGTGGTTGTAATCATATGTGAATCTATACATTTATTATCATCTACCTCTCTGTTTTGTTCTCTGCTATACTCACTCAGAGCAGTAACTTCAGAAGGTCATATCTCGAGTTTTACTGAACATTTTTCAGTGTTTTAAAGTGCGTTGGATAGCTCTCACTGTCTAATTTCTACCTATAAATTTTCAAGGTCATTGGATTTATACTTTTGGAGATATCTGCATTTTACTGCTTACTGGTCTATCTCTGCAGAGCCCCGAGAATTGTGGGAATGTTCCAGAACTTGATGAAACTTGTTCTCAGTGCTCAGTCCATCATTTGAAGTGTTTTAACTTGGAATAGGAAGCTTGCTAAGTCTATTTGCTATGCCCAAAAGGAATTTTTCTAATTCCTTCCAAGTTGAGAGCACTGTTCATTTTTTCCAGCAGGTGTATGTCCAAAAATAGCAAGTTTTGGGAGCTAGTCATTTCGCAACTAGCCTGTCTTGACTTAAACTTTTGGGATACATGTTCCAAAGTACTTGGCTGATATTTTGGTGGATTTAGGAAGCTCAAAGGGTCTACTAATCAACTCTGAAGTCTCAGTTGGCTGGTGTGAAGCTGGTTGTAGCGGCACCTACTCATCTTTGGATTGCATCCACCATCTCTCTTCACAAATACTGGTACCAATGGCTTAGCCCACTGCGGTACAACTTCCAAATTAAACAAGTAAGCATCAGGAAGGTCATCTGATACTCCTTGTGGGGCTTCTCCCGATGTGAGTCTAGAGAGATGGTCTGCTCGTAAGTGAGTCCTACCTTTCCTTACCACAACCTCGAAGTCGTATTCCATTAGTAAGAGAAACCATCTTACTAATCTACCTGTATTGCATGGCTTGTTTACTAGGTACAACAATGCCTGATGATCAGTAAAAAATTTAAACTTATTTGCAAGCAAATAGTGTCTAAATTTCTTGACTGCATATACCATGCCTAATCCTTCTCGCTCTGTAGTGGTGTAATTCCGTTCAGCCGCATTCAATTGTCTACTGGCATAGGCAATTGGAAGATCCATATTACCTTCACCAGTAGGTTGTGCGAGCACACATCCAATAGCATAATTGGATGCATCAACATGAACATGGAATGGCTTATTCCAATCTGGTGTGGTCAAGATTGGTGCTGAACACAATCTTCGTTTAAGCTCCTGGAAGGACTTCTCACATTCATCAGTCCACTCAAAGTTAGTCAAGAGTCCGTACATGGGTTTTGCTATGACAGCATACATGTGGATGAAACGTCGGTAATACCCACAATGCCCCATGAAAGCTTGTACTTCCTTGACATTCTTTGGCCTCGGTAGCTCTGCTATGGCTCTCACTTTTTCTTCGTCTGTAGATATGCCATTCTTTGACACTATGTGTCCTAGAATCTTGCCTTGCCTGACCATAAAAACGCACTTTTCTGGGTTCAGGCAGACTTGATATTCTCTACATTTGTCAAAGATTTGTCTGAGTTCAGGGATATGGGTTTGTCTAATGTTGGAATGAGCACAAAGATCATCAACATAGACTTCTAAACTCTTCCTCAGGAACTCCTTAAACACATGGCACATCAGCCTCTGGAAGGTAGCTGGTGCATTGGTAAGCCCAAATGGCATTACTCTAAAAGCAAAAATGCCCCATTCCGTGGCAAAGGCTGTCTTGTGCTCATCCTCTGGAGCTATGGCTACTTGATTGTAGCCAGAAAATCCATCAAGGAAGCTGTACACTTCCTTGCCTGCCACTCTTTCTAAGAGATGTTCTGTGATGGGAAGCGGATAGTTATCTCGAATCGTGGCGGCATTAACCTTTTTCAAGTTAATGCACACACGCAGCTTGCCATTCTTCTTGGGCACCACCACGATGGGGGATACCCATTCGGTGTGCTCCATTTCGTAGATAAATCTAGCTTCAACCAGTCTATCTATCTCCTCTTTGATCTTAGCAGCGTAATTATCGTTATATGTATAAGGCTTTTGCTTAGAGGGTTTGGCGTCTGAAGTCATGGGGATGGTGTGCGAGCATATGTCCGGGTCAACCCCTTTCAAATCCTTGTAACTCCAAGCGAATACATCTCTGTATTCTCTTAGCAAGGCAATCAATTCGTGATCTTCTTCTTCTGTCAGGTCATGGCCTATATACGTGCATCTCTCCTCTCCTTCTTCTATAGCCACTACTATTTTCTTGGTGGTTTCTTTGTTATCATAGGCCTCTCCTGATTGTGCCTCCCGTTTAGGCATTCTTATCATGAATCTCCTGTCATCTATCTCATACTTCTTAAAATTTTCGGGGACCTCAAACAAAGATTCTTCCTCTTCTGGTGAGGCTTCTCTCTTCTTTCGTTTCTTCCCTTCTTCCTTCGGGCTCACATGTGTTGCTAATCTTACGTCATTTGTCAGCTCTCCATGCCTCTGGGTTTGAAATTCTACCTCATGGAAGTATTCTTCATCTGATGCAAATGGTGGGTCCATAATGATTGACTCTAGATCGGAGTCACTTGCATCCTCAAATGCATCAGGGCTAGGTTCGCATTCTTCTAGAACTGCCTCTCCCATGATTGGCTCTATGGAGAAGACTGAAATATCATAGCCATCCTCATCACAGTGAGGTGTCCATTGTTCTTCGTTGATGGCTACGTCCATTGTTGCTAAGATTTCTGCCCAACCGTGAGGTTCAAATTCTTCGTCTGGAAAAACTACAGGTGCATAGGCTGGGTCTTGGATTGATCTATGGGTTTCTTTTGCACCTATCTCTCTGGCTTTCTCTCTCTTCTCTTCCTCTACTGCTACCTTGCACATCCATAAGTGGGTGTCTTCATGCATCCATGAGGATCCAGACCCTATGGAATGCATCGATTCTGTATCATCTTTGGCTCTATGGATGGGATTCCACTGGATAGGAGGTACATCCCTATGAGAGTAATCTTTGAGATTGACTTTGGTCGTAACACCTAAGTGCTGCACGTACAAAGAATTGGTTCCCCAATCCTGTACCACTTGCAACTGTCGCATAAATGGTCTTCCCAAAATCATCTCATAGGCATGATTTTTGCTGAAGTCACATATAGCAAAACTATGCTCAAACTCGACACCACAAGTGGTGAGAGTTATTCCTTCGAGCAATCCTAGGGGTCTCTCAATATGACCATCGGCCATCTGCAGTTTCATCCTTGTTGGCCTGAGTGCTGGCTTACCCCAACGCTTCCATAAGGAGGTGGTGGCAATTGCAACTCCTGCACCTGAGTCCAAAATTGCCTTAGTGGTGTAGTCCTGGTAGGTAATGGGAAGATAGGTGTTCCCTTCTTCACCTTCACACATATCTCCTATTTTATCCAAGGGAATTTCTGGCACTGTCCTATGGGATCCTACTTTGGAACGAGGTTTTGCTATCTCTGGTACTTGTTTGGCTACATGTTTCCATAATTCCGGTCTAACCTTGAGTAGCTCTTCTAACTTGAGATTACACTGCACGTTAGTGTTCTTCACTACCTCTGTGTTCCTAGGTATGACTGAGTCGTCGTTCCTTACCAAGACTGTGGGTGCTCTCATACATGTGGACTTTGCTTCCCATGGGCCTGTGAAGTGGGGTAGCTCTTGTATGGAATTAGACTCAAAGTCTAATCTCTCGTGAGACTGAACACTCTCATGCTCCCCGTAAATAGATGGGATGTCTTGTGGGAATTGGTCGTGTGCATCGTCCACAAGTTCAAAAGGAGGGGCGACCTCGCTTTCGTTATCCCATTTGTCTTCTTGAATCTCTCGTAGGAAGTCTGGTGCAAACCGATTCATAGAAGAAGAAGTGTCTGGCTCCGTAGAATTGGGCGCATAAGCAACCTGTGAAGGAGGGCTGATTCTATTGTTGACTCTCTCCTCGTTCTCACAAATGGCTGGAGCACAAGCTTCTTGGGGAGGATTACTTATTCTATTACTTTTCCGAACAGGCTCACACATTCCCTGAGAAGGAATGTAGGCAACCTGTGGAGGTACTTGAGCTTTCGAGGGAGGCTCATCTGCCTTTTGGGGGGGAAGATAAGCTTCTTGAGGAGGCACATGGGCTTCCTGAAGAGGCTGGCTTATCCGTTCTCTTGCCCTTTCCTTCCTTTGAGGGGTAGGTTCCTTTTCTGACTGTGCAATTAGCCGCTCTATTCTTTCTAAGGAGGGGAAACTGTCTGGTTTAGTGGAATTGGCCACATAAACTTCCGATTGGGAATGATTCATGTTTTTGCTTGCTTTTCCTTGGTCTTGATTTTTTTCTTCCTTGTCAGATCTTGCAATTATCCTCTCTAACTTCTCTAGGAATCCATCCAAGTGTAATTGCGTTTTGGCTGAGCCTGAGTAATTGAAAAGGCGACTGGCTTCAAACATAGTCTGAGCCAATGCGACCATTTTCGCGCATAGTTTGGTTCTTTCTATCTCTAGGTCAGCTCTAGGATAGCACTTGTCATGATCCGTGACGTTTGGCCCTTCTTGGATTCTGGCCTGATATGCTTTAAGCATCATGTCTATGTCTTCGGGAGTGGGATCAGCTAATACCGATCCTGTTTGGGGTGGTGGGTGGGTTGCGTGGGCTGTCTTAGAGGGTGAAGGGATGGAGGGTGATGGGGATGGTAGCGGTGGGAATGTGTGAGAGGGCGGTTGAGATGTGATCTCTATGATTTTAGCCTTGGTTTCTCGTAGACTTTCCTCAAGTTCACTCATCTTCTTTGCCCACTGCCTTTTCATGCGTTCGCGGCTATCTCTCCAAGCTCTTGTTCTCTTTTTATTTTGGCTCTCATTATCGCTAGCATCTGGGCTCTTTTCCTGGCCTACCCCTTGGTTTTGCTGCAATGCCTGAGCCCTAGTGACTACCTGTACTGGTGCAGTGGAAGTGACACTTCCTGAGGAGTCTACCACTAACCCAACAACGTTGATAGGGGTGATTTTTGGCATGCTATTGGGGTTCTTTGGGCAATCTCGTAAGAGATGCTCTTTTCCGCAGTCTTGGCAAAAGCCTTGGATAGTTACGGACTGAGGTTGTGTGGGCGGAGGCAAGGGACAATCACGAATGAAGTGATCCCCCTGACATCGGTAGCATGGTCCTCTAGGAATTGGTGGTCGTACCTGCCTAGGTTGAGGCCTAGAATTGGGGTTTGCATACATGACGTTCGTGTAATCTGACTCCCAACTAGGTTCATTCGGCTCTTCACTCTAGTAGGACTCACCATGTTCTGGAGACTGCATGTAGTAAGCCTGGGGGCTATCCACATGGGTAGAATCAAAGCTATGATCACTTGGGTCATTTTCAGAGATCAAGGATGTTACAGGGACTATAGCTCTATTCAGGTTCTCTTCTGCAGCAGTATACTTTACCGGAATCACATTAGCTGGGGCTGGGGGTTGTTGTGCTAGCACAGGCTGAGGCCTTGGTTGGTTTTGATATTGAGGTTGGAAATTTTGTTGTGGCCTGCCATATGGTTGTGGAGGGTACTGGTTCTGGTATCTGCCTTGTTGGTAGGGCTGAGGGTAGGGTTGCCTAACCGCCTGCTTGTTGTATGGGCAATCTTGTGCGGTGTGGTTGGTGTATCTCCGTTCTATGGTGCAGTACTGGCTACTAGGGTTTACTTGGGGTTGAGCCATAATGGGACAGACGTTCGCCATATGGTCACCACCGCATGTATAGCACCTTTTCACAGGAGCAAACCTTGGAATTTGTTTGCTAGTTACTCCTAATTTCTGGGCCACTTTCTCTGCGAGTTCCTCAATTGATGTGGATTGCGTGGAAGAGTGACTAGATGCACTATCTGAATCTTTGTAGATTTTGGAAAGCTCTAGTTCTTCCCCTAGGTTATCTTCAATGTCAATGCACATGCGTACACACTCTTCTATAGTCCTAGGGTCCTTCAGATACACATAGGATCTCAATTTCGTACTCAGCAATCCATCAAGGAATAAGGCTACTTGTTTGGCAGATGTGGGTAGCTCCGAAACAGGACATCTTTCAAGGTATTGCCTAAATCTTCTTCCGGCAAGTCTCACAGTCTCTTGAGGGGTTTGCTTGAAGCTGTGAATCAGTGAGGAGGTGTTGTGTCTTATGCCACTCTTGGAGAACTCAATAATAAATGCTTCTAGGAGTTGGTCTATGCTCCTGAACTAGCGCTCATCCAATGGCTGAAACCATGTAAGTGCCGTATTCCTCAGGGTTAGACCGAAGGCATTGTACTGCGTGAATAGATCCTCAACCTGTTCAGCTCTCAAGACTTGCTTGAACTCCGCCACATGATCATAGGGATCTCCTGTGCCGTCAAAGTAATTCTTCATGGACTTCACTAGCTGGGTCGGTCTCAGAGTTCTTGTGTGCTCTCTAGGCCTCGGCAGAGGGAATCCATCTACATTTCTTTGGTTCCTGTGGGCTCTATGCACCTCAGGTTCTACCCTCTTCGTCTCTGTTCTCGTTCTTTCTCTGCCCACTGGGTTGGCAAAACTTACTTCCGGTCTATCTCTACTTTTGTCTCTTTGCGTACCATGAGCTTGGGAAGTTCCAGCCCCAGGGTGACCATAGGATACATTTGATCTTGGTTGGGGGAAAATAAATTCACCCTTCCAAGTGTAGGCATGCCTATCATTTTCTGTCACCACAAAGATCCGTTCTGAAGCATGATCTAAGTAGGTCACTCTGCCTGGGCTATCCGGATCCTTAAACTCATAGATCATGATATTTCCTATGTCTGTTGGCTGATTAGACTTATACCTCCAAAAGGCTTCATCTGTTTCTTGATTGAGGAGCAACTCTATGCTCTTGTTGTCTTGGGGGACCCATTCAGGCATGATAATCCTAGTGAGAACTGATTTACCTCGAGGGGTTCTAGGTTCCGCACCCATGTTCCCTTGTTCCAGGTCACCTAAGTCCGCTTCTCAGATTACATTCCCAAAGTCATCTGTTCTATCAGGGTGACTAGTGACTACATATATAGTTCCTTCCTTGTCCAGGTATGCACCGTTTTCAAACTTGACAGCTGGGTGCTCTAGTCCTATGGATTGGTCAGGGTTTTTAATCTGGACCACGGATCTTCCTAGGCCGTCCTCATAGATGCTCGCACCTAATCGGTTGGTCCTAAGGTATTCCAACTGCGTTTTGTAAGGACCTTCCACCCTGTATAAGTAAGGCACTCCTGAACTTCCCGTAGGTCTGTCCATGCCTTGAGACATCTCTGACTCACTGGTCTCAGAGCTAGGGTAGTTCGATTGGTGGCTCAACTGCTGGGCCCAGGACCTTGCAGTGTGATTGACACTAGCCTCTGAAGACCTAAGGCTTTGTCTCTCTCTTACTAGGTGTCGTCCTGATCTAAGGTTCATATGCCTATCTAAGTAGCACAGTTCTTCGCCCAGAGTACAACCTCGTTGTCGATCAATTGGTACCAGTCACTTGATTCTTTTTAGTTATTCCTCGTGTTTAAAGTCTTGTCTGCTATTACGTCGTCAGGAATACTTGAATGTTCTTCGTACTTTCAGGTTGATCGTTCCACGTTAGGTTCTTTCCTTTATGTTGTCGACAGTACAGAGATTAAGTTTTTAACTTGAACTTGAGTTTTTAGGTAGTCTTCAACTTGATAGTGGCCTATCGTCGCCCTGACTTACTCCTACTTCTAATCGTTCTTAGCCTAAGCTAGGAATTGACGAAGAGGAGTTGAGAATATTCCGACCTTTCTTGCCGAACCTTGCTCTTTAGTGCTCGAGAAGTTGATTCTCAAGCGTGCGCCACACCGTTGCTTGGATACTCTCAGTTGCTTCTCAATAGGCCTGCATAAATCCCAAGATTAGCTCCAAGTAGACCTTTCAATTGACAGACAATTTATTTCAGACATTTTTTTAATGACCCTTGTTCCCCCTTTTGCATTGCTAGAAATTTACTCTAGAGCTCCCTTGGTGTTCCTACCCCTCAGTGTGTCAACTTCCAAATATCCTATCTGAAAATCAACGCGTTATTCTTATAAAAAACAGTTGAGGGCGTGTAGTATATGTCACGAGCTTTCCGACAAGCCCTAGAGCTCAGAAAATGGATTTCGTATGAAAAAGTTATGACCGTTCAGGGTTTAGGGGGTTAACTAGACAAACAGAACCTTTCGGGAGTTTTAATGCATTTTCTAAGGCCTTCGTAAGTATATGAGTACATGAAAGTGCAAATATGCCCAAAATTTAGCCTAAATTTCCAAAAATTCACTCCTTAATTTTTTGCCGAAAATGCCTGTCTATCGCGATAGACGGTGTCTGTCGCGATAGACACAATCTATCGTGGGGGCTGTCTGTCGCGATAAACGGTGTCTGTCGCGATAGACAGTGTCTATCGTGGATTTCTGTGTGTCGCGATAGACGGTGTCTGTCGCGATAGACGGTATCTGTCGCGGATTTCTATCTGTCACGATAGACGGTGTCTGTCGCGATAGACGGTATCTGTCGTGAAATTCTGTCTGTCGCGATAGACGGTGTCTGTCGCGATAGATGCTATCTGTCGTGAAATTCTGTCTGTCGCGATAGACGGTGTCTGTCGCGATAGACTCTATCTGTCGTGAAATTCTGTCTGTCGCGATAGACGGTGTCTATCGCGATAGACGGTGTCTGTCGCGATAGACGCTATCTGTCGTGAAATTCTGTCTGTCGCGATAGACGGTGTCTGTCGCGATAGACTCTATCTGTCGTGAAATTCTGTCTGTCGCGATAAACGGTGTCTGTCGCGATAGACGATGTCTGTCGCGATAGACTGAAAAAACGCAAATTTTTGAAAAACTTCTAGTGATCTAGAGTGCCCTCAAGGTGTAGGTTACAGTGCTAATCATGCATTCACAAAATGTTAAGATTTTCTGTCTGTCGCGATAGACAGAGATCGTCGTCTCGGGAACTGTGCAGAGCCTGTCGTACCTGCGCACACTGCTGGGGATGATGGTACAGCAAAAAACCTGCAAAATAGCTCAAGAAACATGCAAAAACAGCGCATGCAAATTCGCTCTCTCGCTCTTTCTCACAAGTGAAATGAGGGAAATGAGGTGGAGATGGGGATATAGTCAAAAAACTGAAATTTTTGCGATGATGGAGATGGACGTGGGAGATGGTGATGATGATGATGAAGATGGTGAAGAAAGTAAAAGAAAACCGATGAGAGTGAAGAAAATACCTACAACTCCAACGCGTCAACTCTACGTCTTACCATCACACGCTCGTCCTCAAAGCTCGATCCCCGGCAACGGCGCCAAAATTTGGTGTAGCTCAATGATGAGTAGCACCTCCTTTAATGTCAATCCGGGAAGACGTGAGGATGGTATGAAGACCTCGAGCAAGTGGCGGCACAAGTGCGTGAGTGAGAAGCACACAAGCATGCACACACATACACACACACGCGCACACAAGGCAAGACAAAGAGAGAGGATCAATGGAGTTCTTTAGATTACTTTCAAAAGCTCTTATAAGTTCGTTTCAATTACAATCTAACCTCAAAAATGAGCTCTCTAGCTCTTTTTATAGTTTTTGACTAGCTTTGGCCCTGTCCAGACCTAGTGTCCGGCCTAGTTAAAAATTAGGTTCCAGGGCTTATTTGAGGGCTCAAACGAAGTCTAAAAATTATGAAATTTGGTACGATGGTACTTCTAATACTCCTCAAGCTCGAGGACTCCTTGGCTTGCACAAAATGGAGTCTATTCTACCAAAAACGGGATTTACAATGTTTGTGTAGTGATTAAAATCACTTGAGTTGTACATAACCCATGGGAAAAAATGATCTGGCCTTGTTGCCGTATCGTGCATGATTCCTCTGTTGCTTTGTGTGCCAACAAGATAATTTTGGACAAGGTCCCGTCTTCATGGTTTCAGACCTAGATGGAACTCTAAGATAGACTTGCTCTCCTACCTCAAAGTTGATATCTCTTCTTTGAGGGTCAGCATAGGCTCTAGCCCTATCCTGAGCTTTCCTAATGCTGTCCTTAGCAAGTCTAAGCATATCATTCATTTCTTCCAAGAAGTCCTTTGCAGCTTGAACTTTTTCATTCTGCAAGCCAACTGCATAAGGAGCCCTTGGCTGAAACCCATACATAAGCATAAATGGACTATGCCCAGTGGAAGAGTGTTTGGCACTATTATATGCAAACTCTACTATAGGTAAGTACTCTTCCCAATTAGTTTGCCTTTCATTCACATATGCTCAAAGCATATCCTCTAGGATTTGGTTAACCCTTTCTGTTTGCCCATCCGACTGTGGATGCTCGGCCGTACTCACGCTAAGCTTTGTATCCAACCTTTTGAAAACCGCTCTCCAAAAGTGGCTAGTAAACTTCCTATCCCGATCAGAAACTATGTCTAAAGGAAGACCATACAACCGGTATAGGTTCTCAACAAAGAGTCTAGCCAACTCTGGTGTCTTCACTGTAGTATGTGTCGGAATAAACCTAGCCATTTTGGTTAACCTATCCACAATTACCCAGACCGAGTCGTGCCCTCTCTGTGTCTTAGGTAAACCGACTATAAAGTCCATGGAGATACTCTCCCACTTCCCATTGGGAATATCCAATGGGTGGAGTAGCCCTCCAATCCTTAATCTCTCAGCTTTGTTGACCTGGCATTTATTGCACTTAAGCACATACTCTAGGACGTCCTTATGAAGTCCAGGCCAATAAAACTGCCTCTTAACAAGATCATAAGTCTTGTTAACTCCTGGGTGTCCCGCACTAGGTGTGTCATGACACTCATATAAAATATGCCGTCTCATCTCAGTATTTCTAGGGACACACACCTTACCTTTATATAACAGATATCCATCTTGGACACTGTAATTCTTCCACTTGAATCCTCCTTGAGTACCCGTCGATACTCCATCCTCATTGGAAACCCGTATATCACGATCCCCATTCTCTATGGCTTCCCAAATCTCGGAATATGCAGGATCAAGCCTACATTTCCCTCTAATAGACTCAAGTAGCTCACTGGTGATCTGAGTAAAACTCAGTCCATTGAGCATAGGCATGCGGCTAAGTGAATCAGCCACTACATTAAACTTTCCCTTCCTATACCTAAGCTCATAATCAAATTCTTGAAGGGTCTCTGCCCATCGGGCCTTCCGACCTTTAAGGTCTGTTTGATTAGAGAGCCACTTAATGCTCTCTTGATCAAACACTATCGTAACTTTGGCACCATATAAATAATGACGCCACTTCTTCAAAGCATGG
>CM035423.1:139531747-139566747 GCA_020310875.1 Ceratopteris richardii | reverse complement strand
AAATGCTGTTTTAATGTCCAACTGATGTACATTCCAACCATGATGGGCTGGAAGTGCACAAATGCTCCGAACAGTAGTCATACGGCATGTAGGTGCAAAGGTCTCATCAAAATCAATGCCTCTTTCCTGTGCATAACCCTTTGCAACAAGCCTAGCCTTATACCTGTCAACTGTACCATCAGGTTTACGCTTCAGCTTGTATACCCACTTAGTGCCAATGGCCTTCTTGCCAGGAGGCAAGTCACATAAAGACCATGTACCATTCTTCATTATAGCATCATATTCAGATTGCATAGCAGCCATCCAATTTTCTGAATTTTGTGCTTTATCAAAAGAAACAGGCTCATTCTCATCACAGAGACTAGATGCAGCCATAGCATAGCAATCTGATGCAAAGGAGGTACTATGAGAGCCTGAACGAGTACGATATGACAAAGGTGCATCTAATTTGCTGTCACGCAAAGTCTGCACCAGCCATTTTGGCATAGTTTTTGCCTGTTCAATATCAGCTCTCTCATCAACAAGTGCATCATGTAAATCTGCATCAGAAATGGAATGATCTACATCATCATATGAAACCTGCAAAGGCTGAGAAGTTGCCTCATTAGGACCAGCGCTAGCCTGTCCACCTGTAAAAAGAGGCATCAAAGTATCATACATGTCTTTGGAGCTAACAGATGTCTCCTTAGTACATGAAAGCAATGGCTGAATAGCATCTTCCACAAAGACAACATCACGGCTAACCAGAATGCGTTTAGTCTGTGGATGATACAGACGATAGCCTTTACTTTCAGAACTGTACCCAACAAAAATACATTTTACTGCCTTATCATCCAATTTTTTGCGATGTTGTTCAGGCACTAATGCATATGCCAAACAACCAAAAACACGCAGATGAGCAACAGATGGCTTGCGGTCATGCCAAGCCTCATATGGAGTGATAGACTGCAACGCTTTAGTGGGACACCTGTTCAATACATATGCTGCACACATGACAGCCTCAAGCAAGAAACTATGTGGTAAAGCCTGACTCTTGACCATGCACCTCGCCATCTCCATGAGTGACCTGTTCTTTCGTTCAGCAACTCCATTCTGTTGAGGTGTATACGGCACCGTACACTGGTGTTTTATCCCACGTTCAGCCAGAAATGCATTAAAATCTGAAGACATATATTCCCCCCCTCGATCAGAACGGAGGGTGCCCATTTTACATGCTGACAGATTTTCAGCTAAAACCAAAAACTGTTTGAAGCACATGAACACTTCGGACTTTGCTTTGAGTGGATATACCCATGCATGCCTGGAAAAATCATCAATGAAAGTCACGAAGTAAAGGTAATTTCCAAAAGAGGGTGTCTGCATAGGACCACAGACATCACTATGTACAAGCTGCAATTTCTGCATAGCCCGAACTGAACCATCTTTTGGAAAGGAAGAACGCTGCATTTTGCCCAAAATACAGCCTTCACAAACATGTTTTCCAGGTGCCTCAAGTTTGGGCAAAGAGGACACCATTTCAGATTTCTGCAGGCGTAACAAACTAGCAAAATTCAGATGACCAAAGCGTGCATGCCAAAGCTTTGCATCTGACATAGCCTGAGAATCATGAACTGCACATGCCGAATCATTCACAGATTTTTCATAGTCTATGAGCTTATACAGCCCACGACATAAAATGCCAGAAGCAATAATCACATCGCCATTTGAGAGATCATGGACTGTACACGTGTCATCAACAAATTTCACAACCAAGCCAATCTTGGCTAATGCAGAAACTGATAACAGGTTCTTTTTGATCCCTGGCACAAATAAAGCATCTAACAAAGTGAAAGAACTACCATCAGCAGTAGTCAGAATGATCTTACCAACTCCCATAACAGGATAAGAGGAGTTATTGGCGCATGTGACAGTATTCCCTGTAGGGGCAGGCTCGAGTGAAGAGAAGAAACTGCGCTGCGAGGTAATATGTTTGGTTGCCCCACTGTCAAAGTACCAAACATCTGAGTCTATTGCAGACATGCACTGATCATGAGAAGATGGGTCAAAACTGCAGACAGTAGTAAATGCCCATTCTTCTTCCTGCACAAGATTTGCAGACTCTATTTTTGGTGTAGAGGCCTCTACAACAACCATTCCAGCCTCTTTCTTCTTTGCCTCTTTAGCAGCCAGTTTTGGACAGTTCTTTATAATATGATCATTTCCTTTACAATACTTGCAGAACAATTTCTGCTTTTCTGATTTCTTCTCATCTTTATCCTGGTTCTTCGATTATGCAGCATTTGCAGATTTCTGCTTACTAGTAGAAGAGCTCCATTTTCCTTTGCCCTTCTGACTAGCCAGGAAATCTTGATCTGCAACACGCATAATGGACCTGTTCTGCTTGGACTGATCTTCCTGCAACAGAACAGAGACTAATTCCTCAAATGACAAGGCATTCGGATTGCCTTTCATCATCAATCGAAGAGTAGAGGCAAAACTCTGATATAAATCAGGAAGGCCATTCAGAACGGTCTGCACAAGTGAGCTATCTGGTATAACCTCATCAGCAGAAATCAATTGTTCCTTCAGGTCTTTGATCTTTGTAAGAAAATTGTCCATCGAATCACCTTCATTCATGTGCTCACTCTCCAACTGTTTTCGGAGGTAAGCAACACGAGCCTCATTCCTAGCCTGGTACAAAGTGGTAAGTGTATCCCAAGCATCCTTTGCTGTTCTGCAAGAGCGAATGTGAGGAATAATGGCACGTTTGACAGACAAAGCTATCAATGCATGTGCCTGGGCATCTCTGCCATCCCAACGAATCTGCTCTGTAGTAGGTGCAACAAAAACAGCAGCACAAACAGGAATCTGCGGAATATCATCTTCGACACCATCTTCATCAGCTCCAACACCTGTATTTGCAGTACCTGTCGTTACAAGTGTAACAGGACGTCTTTCAACACCCTGCACAATGTTCCACAATCCTTTTGCAACCAGTACATGTCGCATCATATAAGCCCATAATGGGTAGTTGGTACCATCCAACTTATCCTCAACAGCCAACATACGGAATACATCACTGCTTTCAGCCATGGCCGGTGACTAAAATACCTTGATGCAGAAAATTGACTGTATCTCAAAAAGTTGAATAGAACTGCTGAGACGAGTTCTGCTAGACCTGTAGCAGACTTTGAGACGCTTAAACTGGCGAACAAAAACTGGTATATACCTTTGGCACAAAAGGACAAAATAGCCTGCACAAGCACTGCGATAGTGCGTTCGGAGGCCGAAACGAGCTCAGATCGCGATTTCGGCACCACAGAGCGAAGCCGTTTTGATCTCGGAAACACCCTGAGTATGCTCACCAAATTTTGTGCGAATCTGAGACTGCAAACGGAGGAGTGTCGACGGTGCCCTAGAAGAAGCAACGACCTGCTCTGATACCAATTGTTGGAGTTAGACGTCTGCGGAAGCACGCGAACAGCACAAGGAAGAAAAAGAAGCTTGGAGCACAACACACAAGACTGAATGTATTACTAGAGAATGTACAAAGATAAGTAGCCCATTAGGGCAATAGGCGTATATACAAGCCGGGGGAAAAAAACCTCCTAAAGAGGGAAAAAAGTGCCCCGGCAGACCTAGAGTGTTCACACACATCACTACCTAATTATATCAACAGTCTTCAATGATCATTGGGAGTAATAATCTTGTATTAAAGTGTAATAAATGAAAATAGAAGAAATATATGAAAAATCACTTAGCTAAGATAAACTAGAAAAATTTGGTAATGCTCACAAAACCATATGACTGATATGCTATGTTTTGAGTCAAAGGATGATATCCAAATTGAGTTCATGAAAAAATCCTAGGTTGGGTTTGCGAAGAGAGTAAGAAAGGATAAGAGGTAAAATAGGAAGAAAACTAGCAACAAGGACAAGACCAAAGAAGAAATTGCCACGTTGGAGAATCCTAAGAAAAATAGAAAGAGGCCCACCTGGAAGGATAAAAAAGAGGAAATTGAGATATAATAGATTGACAAAGTACTTAGACAAAAGGAAAGATAGGTCCAAACACAAATTCTTTAGAGATTCAACCTAAAGAGACCAAATTTGATACATCTTTGGCTAATGGAATTCCTCCTCGGTATGAACTCTTATATGTGCATTCAAGGCTAGAATAGTTGAAGGACACAATAAGTTCTATCCAAAACTTTATTTAGAAACAAAATGGATTAACCTCTGTGGATGGATGATAGTGCTACCGTAAGAGATCTTGGAGCCTAAATCACTAATAGTTTCCACAAGGATCCTTGATAAAGAACTTGAGAGATTATTCATTAGGAAAAAGCATGAACCCTGCATGTGTCCACTAGTGGTTTTTGCTTCATGTTTGAAAGCTCATGCATATCTTGGTTGATCAAGAAGCAGCCTACAATGGCCACTTCTAGTTGTGAGGCTGAGTATAGGGCAGCTTTCACAGTGGTTTTTGAGTGTGTATGGCTCATACCTCTTATGGATGATATCGGTGTTGGTCATTCTTTTGCCACCACCATCTTCACTGATAGTCAAAGCGAATAGGCAATTGCAAGGAGCCTTGTGTTCCATGCTCGCATTAAGCACATTGAGATGCACTAGCATTATGTCATGGAGAGGTTCTCTATTGGAGAGATCATCTTGGCATATGTGCCCACGTAGGAGAACATTGCAGACCTTTTCATAAAGGCTCTACCTAGGGAGAAGTTTGAAGCTCTCTGCAAAGATTTGGGCTTACTTCCTTTTGTATATTGATTCCACATAGCTTGGCACTTCCTTATACATGAGTGTTAGCTCCTTGTTAGCCGCATCACTCACAGGGGGGATTTCTTGATATATTTAGGTAGTGATGTGTGTGAACATTCCAAGATTGTCAGGACACTTTTTTTCCTTTATAGAAGGTTTTTTCCCCCCTGCTTGTATGTATGCCTATAACCCTAACCGGCCACTGATCTTTGTATATTCTAGTGGTAATACATTCAGTATTGTGTGTTGTGCTCCAAGCTTCTTCTTCTTCCTTGTGTTGTTCGCGTGCTTTCGTAGATCTCAAACCCCAACAACACATACATACATACATACATACATACATACATACATACATACATACACACACACACACACACACATATATATATATATATATATATATATATATATATATATATATATATATATATATATATATATATATATATATACACATACATACATACATGCATACTTACATAACGCATGCATACATACATACATACATACATACATACATACATATACATATGTAATGTATGTATGTATGTATGTATGTATATATATATATATATATATATATATATATATATATATATATATATATATATATATATATATATATATATATATAACATGCATACAAACATGCATACATACATACATAAATACACAACATAAATACACATACTTGCATATAAACATACATACATTCATGCATATATGCATACATAGATACATATATACACAAACATGTATGCATAGATACATTTACACACATGCATACATACATACATACATCCATATGTACATTTACATATGTATGTGTGTGTGTGTGTCTGTGTGTGTGTGTATGTATGTATGTATGTGTGTATGTATGCATGTATGTATGTATGTGTGTGTATATATATATATATATATATCCCAAGAAAAATAGAAAGAGGCCTAGTTGGAAGGATCAAAAAGAGAAAATTGGGATACAATAGATTGACAAAGTACTTAAACAAAAGGAAAGATAGGTCCAAACACAACTTCTTTAGAGATTCAACCTAAAGAGACCAAATTTGATACATCTTTGGCCAATGGAATTCCTCCTCCGTATGAACTCTTATATGTGCATTCAAGGCTAGAATAGTTGAAGGTTCAACCATCAAACAATGCAATAAGGTCTATCCAAAACTTTATTTAGAAACAATATGGATTAACCTTTGTGGATGGATGATAGTGCTATTGTAAGAGATCTTGTAGCCTACATCACTAATAGTTTCCACAAGGATCCTTGATAAAGAATTTGAGGGATTATTCATTAGGAAAAAAAGTGAACCCTACATGGGCCTTGTAAGGATTCCTAATTTTTAGGGATTAAGCTTAACAGAATTTGCACCAACAATTGGAGGTAGCAATGACAAAGATTCTCAAAATGAACGATGTGCAGATGGAGAGAAGAATATTGATCTTTGGGTCAATGGTGGTTTGTATCCCTTAGATCTAATGTTTAATGTCCATTCTAGATTCCATAGTATCTCCACATTTTTACAATTCCTTGGTAGCGGTGCAGATGGACTACTGGGCTATTGCAAGTTATTGTCTAACCATTCTACGTCTATAGCAAATTATGGGATGCAACAATGTCATCACAACCATTTCAAGATACACAGTTTAGAGAGTGCTATACAACCTTTAGAAAGTGCTAACAAATCTTTGGATGAGCATAATAATAGACTCCAACAAGATGTGGAAGAAAAGGAGAGCACAATTCAAAGTTAAAAGCCAATCTTACACACAACTAAAATAGACTCCATGTGGGATGAGATATAGGAAACAACTAGTATCATCCTTTCAAGCTCTTTCAGCTAGTGGTGGAGCAGGGAAGCGAAGTGTTTATGCACTTAGGTTTGTGTTTCGTTTGTTTATTTATGTTAAAAGACTTTTAGATTGAGTTTCTTATTGTGCATGTCATTTGTTGAAGATTCCAGTGCTTCCTCAACAATGGAGGATCAATTGAAGTTTCTAAATTCTTGTCTTAGCAACAAACATGTGCTGATGATTTTGGATTCATCAATAGGAAATCATTTCAAAACCCAAGTGATTAAAGATTTTGCAGGCAACTTAGAATATATTATTAGTCCTAGTGAGGTACAGATGGTATGTGATGAAGCAGGTGTTAGTACTAGAGCATACACTCCATTGTACAATCTTTTGAAGCAGGCTCGGCAAAACAAATGTATTTTGCAAAGCATTTTTCCATGCCCTTACAAGGTATCTTTGAAGAAGAAGATGACCAATGAGGATGTAGCCAATACTCTTGTCAATTACCTGCATATAGAAGATGTTATGCCTACATCCATTTATCATTCATCTACATTAAAGAAAGAGTTGAAAAACTCATCTAGACAGGGATTCATCTACACAAAGTACAACAATATATTTGTCAATTTGGAGAGGCTTCAAAAGGAAATGGTTAAATTTTACAAATCCACAATTCAAGGTATATCCATTGTTGTGATAATGACATTCATAGTATTTTTATTAATATAATGTTTGTTATTTGATGTAGATTGTGGTTCCAAACTCAAGTTTTTATTGAAGCTAGATGAATATCAAATCATAAAGGGACGACGTATGGAGAGACTTAGTGTGACACTCATGAACGAAGCTATGGCCCATGGCATTATTGATGAAAGTGAAGAATCCACCCATAAATTTACATATAGTCTCCAATCCGAGAAAGATATATGGTGGTTAGGTGCTATTGAAGTACCTAAAGAATCCAGTGATGTTCTTACATGGATTTTCAATAGGACCCCATGGATCACAGAGGTGATAACTTCTCAAATTCATGGTGCCAAAATCACTATAGAAGACCTAGGTGATTTTGAAGTAGAGTGGCACTTAGGTGGAGACTTAAAGACTATCAAATGCATGTTAGGGTGCAAACAAGGTGCATCTGCTCTGTATCCTTGTCCATATTGCACACGAGGTTATAAAGGAACAAAGAAAAAACAAAACAACATAGATGATTTAGCTGATGACACAGATGCATCTCCATCTACTCAATGGGATATACCTTTAATGAGGTGTCCCATGTTAGGTACACCTAATCGTGACATGTCAAATAAGCATTGGAATCCCATCATTCCATTCTCTTTAGTCAATGTCCATTTTTGCACCTTACATGCCTTCATGAGAATTTTTGATAGACTATTGAAGCTCCATATAGAATATGCATTTTCCATGAAGCGAGTTGATAAATCTATTCAAGTTATAAAGAAATTTGAGGAACTACTTAATTCAATTGGTTCTCATGGTGGAAACGTAACCCTGGTTGTTAAGAAAGTTGGAGAATCCCAAGATAGTTTACAACAAGTGTCAATGATAGGGAATAAAGCAAGACATTTTTTTAGAAGAGGTACTAGCACTCAAAATAATGAACATTATGAGTACTGGAAAGACCTATGCATGATCACAATAGACAATGACTCTCAATTTGATCTTTGTAATAAGAGAAAGAAGGTTTGATCAGGCTTTGATAAGTTAGTAGGCTTAATGGGTCTCATTACGTCTAGTGCTATTCAACATCAATTGTTTTAAGAGACATTAGTGGAGTTCACCAAGTGTTTCATTCAATCTTGGGGAGAGAGAAATATAACACACTACATTGTAAGTGTATTCTTCTTCTAAAAGTGTTCATTGCACTTACCTTTTTCCAATGTACTTAACAAGTTTAGCATATTTTATTTGCATATGGAGCTTATTTCATGCATCGATATGGGTCATTAGAGATTTTTAGTACCCAAGGAATGGAAAAGTCACACTACAAAGCGAGGGGTGTCTACTTCAAAAACACGCGACATGGTGGTGGTCCAATGCAATCAAACTATAGGGAGGAGATGTTTAATTGGTTTTACCACACTACATACTCGAGAAAGTTTTTTGTGGAACGACTTAAGGATTCACAATTGGAAAAACTTGCGAGAAGGATGCAACACAACATTGTTAGTCAGAAATGGAAGTCGTCATTAGGACCTCTCCATCATGCTTAGTGGCTTGCTAGGAGACTACAAGAAGGCTCAACTTGGAAGTAAAGTGAATTCGTTATTTCTCATTATGTGGTAAATCCTAGGATTATTGTAATTTGGTTTCAATGTGTTATTATTTTTATTATAATATTCTATATGTTTTTTAAGGGTTTTGTCCATTCTAGTGTGAACAAACAGTTTTATAAAATCTATATAAATAGAGAGAACTCACTTCATTTCACACTTTTGCAACTCAAGAGAATGGCACGCACCAAGCAAACTGCAAGGAAAGATTGTGTGTTCTTTCCTAGCCCTCATCTAGGGATGCAATGCCCACCATGGTTGCAACCCCCCCCCCCCCCCAAAGACCTCGAAGTGGTTCCCAGAGCACATCTATGCATGTGTCACATGATGGCAAACCACTTGGGAGCAATCCATCGCAGGAACATGAAGTGTTTAATAGACAAGAGTATTTCACTCCAACACGATCAGATGCAGATTGAGATGATGAGCCACCAACAAGAACACCCATCAAGGCAAGACCCAAACCAAAGATGATGAGAAGGGTTGTATCAGAGAGACAAGAAGATGAGCCACCAACAAGAACACCCATCAAGGCAAGACCCAAACCAAAGATGATGAGAAGGGTTGTATCAGAGACAAGAAGACACATCACTTAATGAGGAAAGCAGCAATCAACCACCATGGAATGATATGCACATTCCAACGAGCCATAGGGTGACACATGGTGGCAAGACACTTCCACACGGACAAGGGTAAATACC
This sequence comes from Ceratopteris richardii, assembly GCA_020310875.1. Lineage (NCBI taxonomy): Eukaryota > Viridiplantae > Streptophyta > Polypodiopsida > Polypodiales > Pteridaceae > Ceratopteris > Ceratopteris richardii. The sequence continues at coordinate 139,557,186 of CM035423.1, read as the reverse complement.
AACAGAGGAGGAAAGGGAGAAAAGTCAACAAACATGTCAACAAAAAAATATGGAAGATAAAGCTAGACCCTCCAATCGTGTACATCAGAGAAAGAAAAACTATCAACCATGATGTAGAACCCAATGACAGCCTAACATACCTCCCAATGCAAGAGCTCCACAAAGACGAAGGAGGCAATGCAGGGCTTTCGCAGAGATATGACACTACCAAAAGTCTGTTGAACTACTCATACCACGAAGAGCTTTTGCAAGGGTAGTAAAAGGAGTACGAAGCTGTTGTGCAAGACTACGAATACAGGGGATAGCACTTGAAGCGCTTCAAGAGGCAATTGAGGCCTACCTCATCTCCATGCTTGAGGACTCTAACCTATGTGCTATCCATGCCAAGAGAGTAACCATACAACGCAAGGACATTCAGTTAGCAAGAAGAATTAGAGGAAATAACACATGACATGTGTATCTTGTACCCTTTGAGAGGCCTAATTTGCGATGTAATAAAATGATCAATAGAAAGTTTTGTTTTTACCTATATGTTCTTTGTGTCTTTTTTTTTTCTCTCTCTCACTCTCTCTATCTTTGACTCTCCACCATAAGTGTATAGAAATAATGTTTGCTTCACTTAGTTATATATGGAGTCCTCAAAGGCTCTTTGTGAATGAGTTGAACCTGCATGCATTTGCCTCTTGTTTTTTGACTAGATATGTATATTTTGTACCTAATATGTCCCCAAAGGTCATTTTCATGACAAAAAATCTCCATCCACAGAAACCCCAGGGTTGAATCTCGCGTTTCTGTGGTTGGGTTTTTTTTTTGCATTTTATGGCCTTGTTTATGCCCCCTATGTATAAATGAGATGTATAGAATGTATAAAATAGAAGTTTAGTCACTCCAGGTACTCTTTGGCTTGCTAAGTATTCAGTGTATAGTTGATGCCACCCATAAGCAAGAGAAATTGAATAATTTCATAGTATCCTACACTTGAGAGCCCTCATAAACACTAAAAAATGCCAAAAAAGCCCCAGCCATAGAAACGCGAGAATCAGCCCTACAAATGCTTGTAGGGCTTATTCCTGCATTTCTGTGGTTGGGGCTTTTTTGGCCTATTTCATGCTAATTTAGATACCACATACCACATGCAGCACTTAGATGAAGAGAAAACTTAAAATTACATAGAGTTTGTGGAGACAATGGTAGGTTCAAATTATGAAGCACATTTCATACAAAGGACAAGATCAAATAGGAAAAAAAAAGTTTATATTATTCAAATATTTACATCATTTCTCAGCTACCTTCAATTTCTCAACAATTTTCTTTCTCCTTTGGAGAGATTGAGGCAGCTGGTAGGTCAATACAGATCTGGATATTACATGGGGGTCTTGCATTCCGAAACCCATGGCAATACCTATTTGCCCTAGTACTTTTCCTCTAAAATTAAGTCCTATAGTTACAACTAAGGATTTTGTAACCAAAATGACACAATTAGTGCCTTGGGTTATTGTACATAGACACAAAATTTTGTTAAGGGCTTTCAAGCATCAAGTCATGGAGTGCCCATCCGGACTTTAGTCTTTATGTATGATCACAAAATCATCCTTTGGCAACTTTCCGATGTAGTTTGCCAAGGCTGAACCACTTCCATGAGAAGCTCGATCCCCACCGGATCTTCCCATGAACTTGTCCAACTCAATTGATTCCTGTTAAGAAAGAAAATGAGAATCAAGCTCTAACTTTGTTAACTTAAATTATTCATTTATTTAATTTAATTACCACTTACATCATGAAGCATGTCTTCTTCCTCCCCTCTTCCAGGGGAATCATGATCAATGTTAGAGTGGGCCATGCCAATCTGCTCTGTTGCGAGGGGATGTAGGAACTTTCTGCTTGATTATCCTCTCCTGCACTGTGCTTAACTCCTCCTCCGTAGCATAATTGTTGTCATCTTTTAAGATATCTGCACACACCATTGTTATGGTGTCTGCCACAGAATCTCCAAGTGGGATGGCCTTCTTTTCAAGTATGTCAGATGTGTTGTCAAGCGAAACATCTCACATTGTGGAGAAAATACTCATGCATTCCTCTAGACGTAGACTGGATGCCCTCCCAATATCATGAAGAAAAATAAATTTCTCTCCATCCACAATGATGATGGAGAGATATTCAATTTCCACCTCTCGTAATGTGGGCTTAGAGGTGTTGAGATTTGAAGGGGGGGCCTCCTGTATGCTTGAGAGCTCACATACTTTGTCATCAACACCACCAGGGAAGTCTCGGTGGATTGTAATGTTCTCTTTTGCAAAATTTATGGCCTCTAGTTGAGGCTCATTCTTTTCCTTAACAAAGCCCCTTGTGACAAGGTTGGGGAGATTGATAGGTGTAGGTTCGGGCTCCTCATTAATGATAAAATATGTTGTTGCAATGTAGGAAAGGTACTTTGTACCCATCCTCTTCTTTTTGTTAAGTTTCTTTATTAATGGCAAAGGGTCATCTTATAAGTGCCCTATATTTTTAGCAATTGCCATGAAGCGCCTTAAGGCTTCATCACCTTTGTGTATGTAGAGTAAAAGGTCACATGGGACCCATTTACCCTCATAAGGTGGTATGTGCATGGAGTAACGCAAGATGTAGTACCCAAGGAACTCTATGATTTCCTTGAGCATATCAGAGTTCAGTTGAATTGTTTTCTCTAGATCAGGGACTCTAGACAATAGTTCATACAAGTGTGTTTGACCTTGAACTTAGTTGATTCTAAAAACTCATTGAAGACTTCTCGAGGACGTTTGGGTTGCGGGGTACTGGAGGTCGAGGCAGTCATTGCGCGTGATACTAGCTTGTGCACATGCTCTACGAGTGCTTCTAGCTCTTCTTGGTTACAAAAGTGAGAAATAAGTGTTTCTTTTATACTAGTTTCAAAATTTTTAAGTGAGTGGGACCCATTTTAAAACTAAAACTGATACCTTCAAATAAAAGAATCATGCACAAAACTCTCAAAAAAAAAACTTTGGCTCATAAAAAAGATTGAACATAATCATTAAGCAGAATAACACACACATCTACACAATAGAAAAAATAAATTCTCTAAATTTTAAAATTATAATAAATTTCCATGGGAAAAATCAAAGATTTGGCAAATTGTACATCATATTGAGATCAAAAAAAATTTTACATGCTACATGTCTTGCATGTTAAATACATTGTAGCAGAGGAAGGATTATGAATGGAAAATAGGTTGTGTGTACACTCTAGTACTCAAATAGTTCTTGAGCTATGACAATGAAAGTTGAGTTCCATCTACAGTCCATTTAGGAAGGACTTTAGTTTTATCCTCCAACCTCTTACCAATCTGTAGACAAATAGAAAACTTTAAAATAACATATTTGAATATAAAAATTTATATAAACAAAAGAAAATATACCATATGTAGTTTACCTTATGCCCTTGTATTCTGAACTTTGATTGATCCAGATCTTCAAATCCCATTATTACTAGATGTTCTCTCACATTGGCAAGAGTCCAATGATGATTTACTGAAATAACTTCCATTTCGTTGTTAGGAAGATTTATCTTAATTTCAAATGAAATTAAAAAACTCTCAAAACTTTGTAATGCATCTATTGAAGACTTCTCGAGGACGTTTGGGTTGCGGGGTACTGGAGGTCGAGGCAGTCATTGCGCGTGATACTAGCTTGTGCACATGCTCTACGAGTGCTTCTAGCTCTTCTTGGTTGCAAAGTGAGAAATAAGTGTTTCTTTTATACTAGTTTCAAAATTTTTAAGTGAGTGGGACCCATTTTAAAACTAAAACTGATACCTTCAAATAAAAGAATCATGCACAAAACTCTCAAAAAAAAAAACTTTGGCTCATAAAAAAGATTGAACATAATCATTAAGCAGAATAACACACACATCTACACAATAGAAAAAATAAATTCTCTAAATTTTAAAATTATAATAAATTTCCATGGGAAAATCAAAGATTTGGCAAATTGTACATCATATTGAGATCAAAAAAATTTTTACATGCTACATGTCTTGCATGTTAAATACATTGTAGCAGAGGAAGGATTATGAATGGAAAATAGGTTGTGTGTACACTCTAGTACTCAAATAGTTCTTGAGCTATGACAATGAAAGTTGAGTTCCATCTACAGTCCATTTAGGAAGGACTTTAGTTTTATCCTCCAACCTCTTACCAATCTACAGACAAATAGAAAACTTTAAAATAACATATTTGAATAAAAAAATTTATATAAACAAAAGAAAATATACCATATGTAGTTTACCTTATGCCCTTGTATTCTGAACTTTGATTGATCCAGATCCTCAAATCCCATTATTACTAGATGTTCTCTCACATTGGCAAGAGTCCAATGATGATTTACTGAAATAACTTCCATTTCGTTGTTAGGAAGATTTATCTTAATTTCAAATGAAATTAAAAAAGTCTCAAAACTTTGTAATGCATCTATTCACCAAGTTTACACATCCAACGATCATAATAGAATATAATGTACAATGAAGTATGATGTTTCAAGTATCGAAATCCTATGCCTGTTGCACCAATTTTACAAAGATATCTATCCCCTTTGGTGCATCCTTCTAGAAGTCCCTAATTTTCACCTAGTAAACCCTCCACCTGCTCATATGTAATATCTTTTAACATGAACATTGTTGAAGTCTCTAGAATTTTGAATATCTGAAATAAATGTACAAAACAATGAACAGGAACACACCAATGTAATCATATAGATCTTGAAACTCTTCAGCATTTCAAAGAGTTGTGTATGTCCATCACCATCTTATGCTTCAAAGATATTAATGTCCATCTATCATGTTGTGGCCACTCGAGCTTTAAACGCGAATCTACCATATCATCTCTAACCTGCCAAAATCATTTGATGAAGAGGGTACAACATATGTATGTGTGTAAAAGAAAACTCTCTCATGTAATAGTTGAGCAGGACAGGCTTGTGGAAAGACTATCGACCCAACATCTGCATGGAATGCTTGGAAAGTACATGTAAGACTATGAAGTGGTTGTTCTTTCACCAAGGTAGAAGGAAATATGTGTGCAATAAAAAACTACACAACTTAACAAGGTGTATTAAGAAATTTGAACAAAAGTCAATGAGTAATACTTACAATTGATAGGATATCTCATTTTGTTTGAGTTTTCCAATTTCATGCTTGACATTGTGAAAACATGTTGTACAATGGCAACAGTTCCACCATTTTTGAGCTTCTTAAAGCCTAATAACTTCCCTTTCTAATGAAGATCCAAGTTTCCACGATCTCTTACACAATGAGGGCCAACATGAGAGGGTTGCATGTACACCCATGCACCTTTGCAGAACTCATGTCCTAACCAAATTCCTTCTATAGCCTTGATATTGTGACATTTTATCGCGATAACCTCATCTTTTGGATGTCTATGAGATTTAGGTTTCTCCATTGGAGTTCAAGCTATGGAAATGAGAGTAGGAATTCAAAGAAGAAGATGCACAGAGAAAGAAATGGAGATGCAAGAGCTGTAATGGTGTGCTAAGGAGAGAAAGTAGTGGAAAGAGATGACTTTTTGGGACCAGGGTATGAAAATGTGAGGTTTTGGAGGGAGAAAGTTGTATTTTAAATGATTTTTGAAAAAGTCACTTTTTTCAGGTCACTTCATGCATGGATTTTGATTCAGGAGTCAAAAATAGCACGTTTGATCCTAAAACGTGGTTGGAGGGCCATTAAATGGTATTATGGTGAGTTTTATAACTTTTTTGAAATTTTGAATTTTTGGGCCCAAGCAAGTTACGAGATTCCTTTCTCTCTCTAGAGGCAAAACTTGAACATAGGGGAATCATGTCCCCTCATCCCCCTTCAGCCTAGTGATTTATAGGCTATAAACTGTGTCCACCACCCTCCTCTCATTAGTCCATCACTAATCACTCCTTAATCCAAAAGGAGCATGCAGGGTTCATTTTTTTCCCTAATGTCATGCAAAGAAAGGATGAAATTTCAAGGACGATATCTCCTATAAATAAAGTCAGTTATCCCTTTATACGAAGGTTGATGAGGAAATATGATGGAGCCCCCCAAAAAAAGTGAAGTTGATTGTTCAATGTCCTTCAACCACCAAAGATCAACACATTCAATTGAAATGCACAATATACCTAGAAGATCTTTTGAAGCTCATAGAAACATTTTCCATGGACTACAAACTTGGATCAAACACCTATGCACAATCCAAATTTGGCAAAGAGCCTAATAAGACTGATAGAAGTTAGTGAAATATGAGTATTATTGGACAAAATTTATGTCCATTGTGAGAGTGAAGGGAGTAAGAGAATAGTAACTTTACAATATGCTGACTCTAAGGTCAAAGTCGTCCTAGACATAGGAGTATGTGTAGCTATAGTTGCTAAGCAAATTTACGAATAATTTGGTAAACAAAAGGTGCAAGCCATGCACAAGAGACTTCAACTTGTAATATGATGTGATATTAAGTCATCCATTTATGCATCAGTTGAGGGTGGTGTAAGACTTCAAGAAGGCATTTATCTACCTCCAACATCAAGGTATTGTTACCAAAGACAACATCAAGACTCATAGTTACCAAGAAATTTCCCCATGATAGTGGAATGCAATTGATTAGGAAAGTGAATCCACAACCGAGAACGATGAGGAAGAAATTTCTAAGGGAGATTCTTTATAATCTTTTTATGAGGCATATGCAAAATTTTGTGTGTTTAATAACCAAACTTGACTCTGACAGGGGATAAAACCAAATGAATAGTGTAGTATTGAGTGGTTAGAGAAGTTTGGAAATCTAATCTACATACACCATAGATTTTATGACAAACGATTTGATCAAATATTGGCTACTTTGGATGTAAGCATTGATCAAAGTGTACTACACCAATTTTGGGATTCAAAACGATTCAGTGTCATACCTAATTTTATGATCTCAATTAGAAGCAACACTAATCTATTGAAGGAAGAGGAGATAGAAGAACCCATGCAAATCAAGGAGAAACAAGACCACTTGGATAAGCATAAAGCCCATAATGTCATCAAGAGCTCCATCATTGATGGGTATGAGAATTTAGATCATAAGCAATCATCATGACCATGGAAGATGGCATTGAGAGGAAGGACTTCATATCTAATGACATCACAAAAGAAGAGGAAATCAAGTTGGTTGATCTAAAAAAGGAATATAGAGATGTGTTTACATGGATATGCAAAGATTTGAAAGGACTATATCATGAGGTGTATGTCTATCAAATTCCATTATCACTAGATGTGAAGTTTTGCAAGAAGCCATATTATACTTGTAAAGATGCCTATTATGCAAAAATTGAGGAGGAATTTGCTCACAAGCTTCAAGTATGCATCACTTGAATAAAGTTAATATTGGAAAAAATAGAGATGATTAACCCTTAACAATCATGGATTGTCTTATTGAGAGAGTAGCTCAAAAAGCTATATATGATTTTTAAGTGGATCTCTAGGGTAAAAGCAAGTGGTCATACCACATGAGAATCTACATAAGATAGCACTTCCAATAAAATGTGGATTATGTGCATTTAAAGTCATGGCCTTTGTCTTGATGAATGCTCTTGCAACATTTCAAAGGCTAATGCTTCACATACTCAAAGAGTTCTAAAGAAAACAAATGGATTTTTATGTCGACAACTTATGTGCCTATTCGAAACAACGAAAAACCACCTAGGGCATTTAAGATAGGTATTCCCAAAATTGTCTTTGTGATGATAGGCCCTTCACCATATGCATCCAATTTGCATTTGTAGGATCATAATGCTTACGTGTTTTGAACTAGGTTGCTCAAGACCTTGATGCCATTTATACTGTAAGGAAGATTCTAGATGTTCTCTCCATTAACTTCCCTCATCGTATTCCATAGGTAGCGGTAGGTTTACTCGTACAACTTCTCTAAGTTTTCATCAACAGACTTTAATGTATGACATTGCATGGTGGTGATGAGTCTCCTTCCAAGATTGGCCTAGGTTAATTTATATTCCCTTCATAGTATCTAGGTCTTGGTCGATTCTATAGAGATCCCTTTGAGATTCTCTTAATTGATCCTTTTGCACATCTCTTTGTCATACATAGCCATAACTTGATACATGGGTCTCTAAGGTTTTTTGTTGTAATAACATTAAGCAATAGAATGACTGGTAATTTGTTGATCTCCATTGCAATTCCTACATTTTCTAATTTTTGGAGTCCTCTAAAGGAATGGTTTGTTTCTAAGTCCTCTCCGTTGTTCTAGTCTTAAATTCTTTTCCGCTAATAGGGTTGGAATTCATACATAGCCATAACTTGATACATGGGTCTCTAAGGTTTTTTGTTGTAATAACATTAAGCAATAGAATGACTGGTAATTTGTTGATCTCCATTGCAATTCCTACATTTTCTAATTTTTTGAGTCCTCTAAAGGAATGGTTTGTTTCTAAGTCCTCTCCCTTGTTCTAGTCTTAAATTCTTTTCCGCTAATAGGGTTGGAATTATTCACAAATATTCATGGTCTTTTACTTCCTTCTTGGTTCTAATTTCTAGTATTCTTAAGTTTATATGTTCTTCGAGTTCATTCACAACTCTTTGGCATTCTCTATCTAAAATTTTAGCCTCAATTCATGTAACAATTTACTTTCTCCAATAGTTGTTGAGCTACCTCAATTATTTTCCTATAGATTTTTATTCTCTCTTTCTAACTCTCAAACTGGATAGAATTGCTCATGATAAATTATGAAAAGGCCTACCTTTGATCTTGCTTGATATGATTTGAGCAACATGTCCAAGTTCTCTAGAACTAGATGATCTAATACTAGTACAACCTTTCTATTGCATGTAATTGACCTTTTGCAATAGTTGTTGAGCGACCTCAATCGTTTGGCACTAGATCAAATAACACGCATCCATCCTCTCCATTGGCGTATATTTGATCTTTTGCAATGATTGATGATCTAGCTTAATCATTTTCCAATAGATTTGAAATCTTTCCTTTTCTAGCTCTCTAAGTGAATAGCATTCATTAGGGGAAAAAATGAACCCTGTATGGGCCTTTTAGATTAAGGAGTGATTAGGAACTTTTTAGATTAAGGAGTGATTAGGAACTGACCAATGAGAGGAGGGTGGTGGCCACAATCTACTCCCTCAATCACATAGGCTAGGCATAGGCTTCCCTTGTTTTTGAGTGGTCAAACATGGAAAAACCAGGTAGAATAGTGGCTTTCCTTTTGAAAATGGTTTTGAGAAGCCCGAATTTTATTTTGAACCGTTGGATTAGGATTGTTTTCAAAGGCTCACATTGTATCCTTCTTGAGAAAGGCGCGATCGCTTATGCACCCTTGCATTAAACCTTCCATCGAACGGAATCCATAGAAGATAGTCAATTTTGAGCACCTTTGCATGTGCTCCACTAGGTGCTCTCTTCATCAAAGAACTACAGATCATCTGCTGAATCGAAAAGGAGCCATTTTACATGGAGCATACGATGAGGAGATGCATCGGACGACTCCTATTGACTGCACAAAAGAGATCAGGACCAAATCCAGTTGAGCATCGGATCTTCTAAGATGTGAGGGCCACAATTCTTGCAGAGCTTGAGCGAAAAAAAATCCGGGAGAATCTACAGTGTCACGCGTGTCAAACGACGCAAACTCTCATGCTTAATACCTTTTGACCTTGGCCATTGAATTGAAGGATCCAAAGGCCCAAAACATTTTCTTTTCAAATTTGAAACTCAATATCCTATCAATCAATATTTTATTTCACAATACCACTAGTGGCTTTATAAGCCCTCTTAATCCCCTAGATTAAACTTTTTAATTCCTAAAAATTAGGAATCCTTACAAGGCCCATGCAAGGTTCACTTTTTCCCCTAATGTGCTTGTTAATCTATCTTGATATGCTTTGAGAAACATGTCCAAATCCTTTGGCACTAGATCAACTAATAATATGTAGCCAACCTCTCTAAAGTTTCAATGGTCTCCTATGATCCTTATGCTTGTTTTAATCTTCATGTTGTGGCTAATTTCCTAAGGAAGAGAATCATTCTCTCAATTTCTCCTCTATAGAAGATAGCTTCTTTGCTAGTTCTTCCATTTTCTTGTTCAGTCTCACTCCTTGTTCATGTATTTTGTGTTCTCTTCATAACGTTACTTCTTGTGGTTTACTATGTTTCAAGTGTTGTTTCCTACTTATCCTTTTCTTCGTAAGCTTTATCTTTAACCCTTGTAACTATATGTACACCATGCTTGTCCCCATTTCTCCTTGATAATTTTCCAATTTCAACTACAATTAAGGGTTTTGAGCTTGAGACCTTATTAGGACTAAAAGGACACAATATGAAGAGAGCACAATCTTCACAAAAACTTGTAGGAATTTCAAGCAAAGATCTTGGTGCTTGTGGGCAATCATTTATAGAGTGATCTCCACGACTCTAGGTTGGGCTATCTTATGCATGTATCTTTGTGATGGTAAGATATGCATTAAACATGGATTATTTAGGATCACAATACTTGCATATCTTAAAGTAGGTTGCATAAGATCTTCATACCGTCTATATTTTGAGATTTTGTTTGGGTATTCTTCTATGTATTGACTTTCTCAACTTGCTACATAGTGTAAGTATGGATTATTGGTATAATTGCCTTTTCTTAGATTTCGTTTGCATGCTTCTACTGTATGACATGGCATGGCGGTGATGAGTGTTGTTCTCGGACCAGCCTAGGTTGATCTATATTCCCTTGGTAGTATCTAGGCCTCGGTTGATTGTATTAGAGATCTCTTAGAGGTTCTCTCCCTTAACCCCTACACATGTCTCTTGGATGATACATAGAATTAAATTGACATGCATCTCCAAGGTTTTCTTTTGTATTAATACCAGAGAGAGAGAGAGAGCTCTACGCGACATCTTTTCATCCTTTGATTGACATCCGCTAAAGCTTGGCAAATGGAAACCCTATACATATTAAGGACTCGCACAATTGTACTGCCACAAATTCACATTCAGAAAAAACAATTGACCAGTGAAGAAAGACGTCATCAAACCACAGAAGCTTTTTAAAAGAAATCTTTGACGTTACTATTGCAGTTCTCAGTGGTTTGCGAATAATCTATTTAGACGTTGACAGGAAGCACTTCTGATCGAACCACACGATCTTTTTACAACTTCAAATAATTACTCTTGACTACGAAAATGATATCTCAAGGTTTATTTTTCTGTCATAAAAGCAAGGGTAGTAGTACACGTTAATTTCTCCTCATCAGATGACATTGAAAGCCATAAAAATATGTCAAGAACATCTAGAAAGAAACTTATGGATGGATGCTTAATTCCGGCACAGTGGTTTACTTGTTGCAGCAGTAGGTATAATGCTATTTCTGTGCTGCTGAAGATGAGCCTGTCAAACAAGGTCTTTTCTGGCTAGCGCAGCTCTCATCTCTGGTTGTATCACCTTTTCCATCATTTAAGGAAGCTTCCTCTGTATGTTGCACCCTAAACAACACGACGTATATGAAACAGTTTCAATACTCAAAATCCGAAAACTGCGTAATAATAATAAATCACATGAATTTAACAAGCTCCATTAAACCTGTCCTTTCTTTTCTCTAGAAAACGGGCGAGGGAAGCTTTCCGTGCATATGGAAGCTCTGTATACATAAATAAAGATCTGAACAGTCAGTCATTCCAGGTAAAAAGATGAAAACTTCTAAAAGCGCATGACGATGAGCATACCTCTCTGAACTCCCATTGGTGTACGTTGTAGCCTTGGCTCCGTAGTTCCTGGCATGTTACTTGACGGAGTAGGGGTTGGGATAATCGATTTAACATCGGATGCAGAAGTTGAAGTCAACGCAGAAATTTCACCAATATTTGCTGAAAATGCATTGGTATTATTGGCGCCGCTCACAATCCTGTAACTTTCATTCGTATGCATAGAGCTGGTAGAGGGTGAATTTGACTGGACAGGCAGGCCCTCTCTATCTCCTTCAGTAGAACTGCTTACGCGCAAAGGATTTCCTGAACCTGCCAACAGCATGATAGCATTTGCCTGCAAAGCGAAATGGGGCTATCAGAAGATAACTTATTTTAAGTTCTCGCAACGGTAAACTTCAAGCATCTATTCTAAGTTTTTACAAATTGCTTCATAATAGATCACATCACAGAAACTTTTGAACACGACCAATAATACCTTGTCGTTTGGAACATCGTTATATACGTTCACCGTTCCAGCATAAAAAATGGTTAGTTGATTTGTGCGCTGCTGAGACAATGGAGGGCTTGTAGGCGCCGTTCTACAAAAATATAGAAATGAGTAATATATTGTCCAAATCCGGCGACCCTTCGACTTTCGGATGAAACATCCTGACGGTAATCCTCGCATAACAAGTATCCAAACTAAACCCTCATGCACAATCAAAATTGCATTTTCAATTTACCAATATGCCAGGTGTAGATGTGGGTCATGTTTAAATTTCTTTAAAGACGAAGTTCAACCGAAGCCTACTCTCGCTGGCTTGAATTAGAAGGAACTGTGCAAGCGAAGGGCCATAATAGACATGGCACCCGCCATAATCCCACAAAGCAGGGGTGATGCGATGGACAAGTTCAAATGCAGTACAATGAGAAGACGCTCGAAGGCTTTACAACTGGTTTAGATCTAGCCTCTGGCCCATAAGTTATTCACCAGCAGGCAAGGGGGTTGAACCCTCGCCCCCGCCTCAAAAGACGGGCAGTATAATCACTACAGGAAGTTTGATCGTTGAGGTCTTCTCTTCTGATTCAGCACCCATGGGATCCCCCCAATCCCAAAAGGCTGAGGTTAGATGCCTAGTAACTATTAGGATACAGAGCCCCAAAGCCCACAAAGGTGGACACTGGGAAGGAAAAACCCTAACACCAGACGAAATGACTCGAATGAATTGGATACCTCGAAGGCCCAATGGTCCCCCAAAGGGGCTGATTTAACATCTCACCACCCAAGTTGTGAGGGGTGTTCGGTTGCAGCCTAAAGTGGTTGAACCCCCACCCTCAGCCTTGAGAGGCCAAAGGCCCAACCAGCTCAATGACTTAGAGAGGATATGCATGTCTAATAGGATATAAGAAACTTCTTCACCTAATATAGCCATTAGTTTGCTTGCATCTACTGTAGTTAATTAATTGGCTTTTGGCTCTGCTCCTTTAAAATGGCCAGGATGATATGTAAGAAGCAACGTAGTACTTTACGAAGTAGAGACAATTTCAATCTCAAATTCATCCTTCGCGAAACAAGAATCTCCAAGAGTATATTGTATGTGTTGTATCGATGTAGATTATGAATTACATATAGCCTACTTCATCATGTTGTATAGTCTGCCGCACCCTGATGTATTATAATCTACCCTCCATGAGATAAAAAATTGTGTTATAAAACTAGTAAATCAGCTTCTTTATTCAATCAGGCTTGTTTAACTCATGCAAGGGACATGTAATTCATTCATTCCTTCCAACTACTTCACAAATCCTATGCTTTACTATCTGAATGACAAATACACTCTCCTAGCGGGTAAGGGTAAGCTTTGACTGACTAAAATGGACCTCAAAACATGTAAGACAAAACTTATTGAAGATTCTATCTCCGGCTCTATGAATACTTTGCCATCTTACTGTAATAACCCAAACAGCATGTGATAAGTTCACAATTTAAGAATAACAAACATACACGCATATATTTGAATTTCCCTTACAATGATAAAACAAAGTTTATCCTGTGGTACAATAAGCATATATTGGCCTTCTGTTTATCAGAGATAAATTTGAGCAGCTAGTAGTGATTCCTATGAGATCATGTGAGCAAATAAGAAAGTGGGTCAGTATGCATGAACCCAAACACCCAGTGCAACAAATAGGTGATGCCTCTTGCACATATGCAGAACTAGAGCATCCTGTACCATCAACTCGCACCTTCCATGCTGATGTTCGATATTAGGCTTCAGATACCAAAGCAATAATATCCTGATGCATGTAGATCCGCTCAGTCTCGACACCCATACCGGCAAGCTGATCACAAGAAGTGTGAATATAGAAAGTTCCCATATTTGCATAGCAGTGAATTAACTGCTAAGGAACAATCCTGAATGCCTGTGCTTATCATATGTCCATGGAAGACCCACTAGAGAAGCTTGAATAACCTGGAGAAGTATGTCCAAGAAGATCTTAACCTATCTTATGTGAATGATGCAGAGTTTGCTTTAAGCCCGGTCAACTGTGAAAGAACACTTAAAAGATGTCCTCCATATGACGTTGATAAATTCCATACCAGCCTCAGAGTACTTGTGATGTGAGTCTGCTCAGCGAAATCTGCTACAAGTGACTCTCAATGCAGTCAAGGTAACAAAATCTATGGAGCTGCACAGCACTACAACAAGTTAGTGTCTTTCTGTCACTATGTGCTGCTTACATGCAGGGAGTGCCATCCTGCATTCTCTAACTGCAAGGTTCCTATAGGTTTCCAACCACAAGAATAAGGTAAGATCTCTAGGGAACTGATATCCTTGGAAGATCCTAATTTAAATTTTACCCCGATAATGCAGTCTGTTTCACGCCCAGACAAATGTCAATGAGCACCCAAAAAAAGTCTTCCAAATGACTCTCATATATTCTAAGGCAGTCTCAAGAACTAGTGCTATTTATCTCCTGAGCCAAGCCTCCTATAGGCTATGAGAATCTCCCAATCGAGTCAAGGTAATTAATAGCAAACCTATTGAGCTGCATAGCATTATCACAAGCAGTGTAAGCACTGTAGGGCTCCTGTAGTCTGCCAACCACAGGAGTAGTGTAAGCTTTTAGGTGTTGATATTCCCGAAAAGTTAAGTAACTCTAAATCAATAGTGTAAGTTAATCAAAAAGCAAAACTATTTGGACTGATATTTGGTGGGGATGGTTGTCAGCACATTATACATAAAAATAAAGAAAAGGTAGATCTTATTTCTAATAGAGGGAGATGAGACAAAGATAGAGAGAGATTAGACAACATGTTCAAAGTGCTACGTAAGCCACTGCTTGGTCACACCATCATATATAGAAATGTCAAATTACAATGTGGGAGTCAAAATCTCAACCACTCTATGTGAACAGAAATAGATGGAAGACTGTATGTACAGAATTTACAAGAATATTCAGATGTAGGGACAAAAATCTGAATATGTATGAGATGTATGATCTGATAGGTTGTAGAAGAGTGTATATGAGTGACAGAAAGAGGAAGGATCAGTTTGAAACTGATATTCAGCAAACCCTAATCTGAATTTAGGCTATGGAAGACCCTAAATTAGATGTGTGTGTGAAAGATCACATACTTACAGACTTAGCATAGAATGCTAACATGTTGCTGACAGAAATCTTCATACTCTCATGGAAACACCTTCTCTAACACCTCATCTGAATGCATGTAGCATGCATGTACTGATTCTCCTTTATGGATGCCACTGCCTCCATGTATGCCGAATAGGACTCCTCTAGATATGGATGTCACCGCCTCCATAAGCTCCAAGTAGTACCTATGTGCATAAGAGAATTTGTACCTGAATAGTTGACATAAGATGCAATCTTATGTTAAGCTCCATCCAATGTCTTTGAAGTACACCAAAATCTTCATGTATGCAACAATCTTCAAATACATAATGTAGATGGCTGATCCAAACCACCAAACTGTTCATGAGTAAGTCTTCTCTACAAACAAGAGTGTGAGCACACTCTTCTCCAAGAAGAACTCCATGGCTGCTCCTCAACATAGCTTCACGAAGTGCAACATGGTTGCCCCATGAGTGCTAGAGCACCACCTCCTCAAGCTCCACCACAAGCTGGCATTGAGATTGGAGTTGGACAATCAATTAAGTGACCAAGAGGCTTCTTATATAGCCTTCAAGATTCCTAGCGACCAAAATAATCCATAAAGTAGCTTTTTCGTAAAAAATTGATGATCGTTGGTGGATAAAAAACTCATTGCTATTTTTAAACTCCTATTGTTTTATTTTAATTTAATCGCTAAATATTGCTTCTGGCTTGCTTTTCCACATGTTTGACCACCTGATGAATGAACTCATTACATTTTCATGACCTCCAAGCTGAGAGCTATCAAATGAGGTAAAAGCCCTAAATCAGCAAAAAATTAGGGTTAGGGTTTTCTCCCAAATCTGATCTCTGATGACTTCATGTCATATACCATTAGTAAGCTCTTTTCAAGCTCTACAAGATAGGCTCATAAAAATTTTACCTGAATTTTGTGCCAAAAATGACTAAGTACCAAAATTAGGGTTTCTGCTCTGATAGGATTTTGGACTGATGTGACGTTGTTTTCCAACAACCCCCCCTACAATGTCATATTTTTACACACTTCATTCATCTGCAAACTGACATAAGCTTGAAACTTGTCCTTCAGAATTGACCTTCAAACTTTATCTTCAAAAGTCTTCTTCAAAACTGAATTTGAACTTCTTCAAACTTCAAAAATCTGAATTTGCTGAATATGAACCATAATACCTGAGAAAATATGCAAACTAGATATCCAATAGTGTTAGCATACATCAAACAATCATTGCTTGACAACATATGTAGCATGTATTGACTTTGAATAAGCTATCTCCTATCTTCTCAAACCTCTAAGCATACACTAGGATTCACATATTTGCATTTACCTTAAGAAAGGTTTCTGAATGTACTTTTGCGGTGTCATGTAGATACACTAAACAAAATCAGAAATTAAGTCCATCCTGGGACTTGTGACTGAAAACTCAAAACTTAGTGTATTATAAACACTAGATGGTTTATCTCTGATTGTATTCAACTCGACTCATGAGAGTCTCACCAAAATTTCATAATTATGATGTCATCTTGTCTTCATCCTTGCTCCATCTGTAAGTCCTTCACACCTGTTTCCTTCAAAGTCTCGTATAATTATATATGTGCGCACCTCATAAGTAATGTACCTCTCTGAAATATTAAGCTTCTTAGAACTCTGGAACTTTCTCCCAAACAGGAACACCTAACAAGAACTTTCTCTAGACATTCTCGTTCTTCCTTCTTCTTTCAAAGTTGGAACGTAAAGAGAAACTGACAAAGGAAATATAGGAATACCTATAGGCATGATTCTGCATCCTTTCATATATGGCTGAAAATAAGTCTTCATGTTTCATCACCCCTTGGATGATTTAACACTAGTATCCAAATTCCTTTAAAGTAAATCACACTTTATGAAATTTGCGATGTCTTCCTTCTTTCAATAAATCTGATCTTCAATGATCAATACCTGTATCTGAAAACAAAATATCTCAATCCTTTTATTAGCACTGTACACATGCAAATAGCTTTCCCTGTCATTCCTCAGCTTTCCAAAATCTAGAATAAGGTTAGCTGATCCTATCATAAAAAAAACCTTTCTGAAAGCCTTCTAGGATTCATAATCGTCTACAACATAACAAATATCTTCTTCTATTTCTCTCCAACACTAGTATGATAGAATCTGAATCTTTGACTTACTTCTTCCGATGTTAAGAACTTGACAAACAAAGGATAGACATCTGAGTCAAAAATACTCAAGATCTTCAAGATTATTCTAGATCATTCAAGATCTACAAGATCATAGATCTCTCCAATAAAATGGCTGTGTAGAATCTGCTCTCATCAAACCTTCATTACTGAGTGTTTGATTTGCTACTTGAATGTCTCTAAGTGTCCATGCTTCTTGCATAAAGTTGTAAAACTTTTCTTCAACTAAATCCTTCCCAAGAATCCGCAACTTCTATTGAACACAAGTGGACAAACTCTCATCTTGAGAACTCCAAAAGCTGCAAGTTGATACTTCATATCTTCATATTCTTCCCGGGTGAAATGTGAAAGTATCTGCTTGACTTTCTTTTGGCTAACTCCACTTCTCAATCAAGTGATAGGATCTGATGGAACACATTTTTGAATACAAACATGTATCCAAAAGTCAAGACAAACATTGAAAGTAGATTCTCCATCTGACTGGTACATCACAAAATCTGAATTTTTCTGAATTTTCCTGAAAATACTGAATTTTCTGAAAATACTGAAATTCTGAATTTTCTGAAAATAATGAATATACTGAATATGAGGTAACTTTTTCAAATAATAAACCTCACTCCAAGTCTCCAACATCTGCTACAAATACTCTTTTACCTCAAGAGTTAGATAAAGAAGAAATATACTTCTCTGTAACTTGTCATATACCAAGTAGCTCAGAATTGACACTCCAAGCATTCTTTAAGGGAACATATAAGCTGCCTACTCAAAATCTTCAACTTATACATAATTCATATACATATGAGTTAAAACATATAAGTTGCCTTAGATATCTCCTGCTTTTCTTCCTCTCAATGTAATTCTTTGTCAGAACCTACTAAAAACATGACCAAGTATAATGCAAAACAAGAAACTGCTTCTTCTTTAAACTATCTTTTTCACACAAGATGTTCTCGTAGACTTGTCTTTGGATGTAGAGGATACAAGTAAGAAAACTATATGGAAAATATAAGAGAAAAGAAATCGTTGGACTTTCTTCTTCTGCATCTTTCTTCCACCTGATAATGTTAACATCTTCAAACTTCTCTTCCATACCTTTTGTTTTCTTCATTTCGAAGTAGCAAGCACTCTTAACTTCTTCAAATGAATTTTTCTCTTCCTCTAGTGCTAAGAGTAAGAGACAAAACAAACATGATATATAAATGGAAGTGAATATAGAAGATAAAACATGCTTCTACCATCTCAGCTCCCTCTCCTCATATGCTGAATACTGAATTACCTCTCTAGGTACAAACTTTGATCAACAAAACTGATCTGATATCCAAATTTGTCTTCTTAGATGAGCTTTCTTGCCATGAAAGAGATCTATCAAAATTGTCAAGAACAACCTCTAGATACCTGTTTTGATGTAGCTAATCCTTTAACTTTCAAAGTAATGAAAGTGTTTAAAAGCACTTCTTGAATCCTTCAAATCTCTTCATAACTTCTCTTCTAAGATATGACCTGTAAATGACAATCCGATAGTAGAAACTACTACCTATGATTTGATGTTGATCTGGTTCCTTCATCTTCTCCAAACCATTTGTTTTCCCTTGAATTTGAAGTAGCCTTCTCTTCATCAATTCTTGGTCTTCAAGCAATACTTCTTCATCAACTTCATACTCCACACTGATAAATAAACATGTGACTGAATTGTCTAATTCTCAAATCTCTACTCATCTAGATTAAGTGTGTATGTCATATCTCAAATGTTAGAAGATACTCTGAAACCATATGTTGGTAGTCTGGAAGCTCTGATACCAAATGTTGAAAATTAAGTAAGCCCATAACTAACTCTAGAGGTCCCATAGGTTCAGGATCTACAACACAGATTCTAGCTTCTTCCAAAATTCACAAACATGAACATACCACACTTTATCATACAATGATGAGACAAAGATAGAGAGAGATTAGACAACATGTTCAAAGTGCTACATAAGCCTCTGCTTACTCACACCATCATATATACAAATATCAAATTACAATGAAGGAGTCAAAATCTCAACCACTCTATGTGAACAGAAATAGATGGAGAGTGTATGTACAAAATTTACAAGAATATTCAAATGTAGGGACAGAAATCTGAGTATGTATGAGATGTATGACCTGAAAGGTTGTAGAAGAGTGTATATGAGTGACAGAAAGAGGAAGGATCAGTTTGAAACTGATATTCAACAAACCCTAATCTGAATTTAGGCTATGGAAGATCCTAAATCAGATGTGTGTATGAAAGATCACATACTTACAGACTTAGTATAGAATGCTAACATGTTGCTAACAAAAATCATCATCCTCATATGGAGACACCTTCTCTAACACCTCATCTGACTGCATGTAGCATGCATGTACTGATTCTCCTTTATGGATGACATTGCCTCCATGTATGCCGAATAGGACTCCTCTAGATATGGATGTCACCGCCTCCATAAGCTCCAAGTAGTACCTGGTGCATAAGAGAATATGTACCTGAATAGTTAACATAAGATGCAATCTTATGTTAAGCTCCATCCAATGTCTTTGAAGTAGACCAAAATATTCATGTATGCAACAATTTTCAAATACGTAATGTAGATGGCTGATCCAAACCACCAAGCTGTTCATGAGTAAGTCTTCTCTACAAACAAGAGTGTGAGCACACTCTTCTCCAAGAAGAACTCCATGGCTGCTCCTCAACATAGCTTCACAAAGTGCAACATGGCTGCCCCATGAGTGCTAGAGCACCACCTCCTCAAGCTCCACCACAAGCTGGCATTAAGATTGGCGTTGGACAATCAAATAAGTGACCAAGAGGCTTCTTATATAGCCTTCAAGATTCCTAGCGACCAAAATAATCCATAAAGCAGCTTTTTCGTAAAAAATTGATGATCGTTGGTTGTTAAGAAACTCATCGCAATTTTTTAATTGCTTTTGCTTTATTTTAATTTACTCGTTAAATATTGCTTCTGGCTTGCTTTTTCACATGTTTGACCACCTGATGAATGAACTGATTACATTTTCATGACCTCCAAGCTGAGAGCTATCAAATGAGATAAAAACCCTAAGTCAGCAGAAAATTAGGGTTAGGGTTTTCTCTCAAATTTGATCTCTGATGACTTCATGTCATATACCATTAGAAAGCTCTCTTCAAGCTCTACAAGATAGGCTCATAAAAATTTTACCCGAATTTTGTGCCCAAAAGACTAAGTACCAAAATTAGGGTTTCTGCCCTAATAGGATTTTGGACTAATATGACATTGTTTTCCAACAGAAGTGCATTTAATATGTTACACGTTTTTGCCTTTTTACTTATACACCTAAATGAATTTGATTACATAATCACAAAATTATAAAACCATCAGCTCCATTGTGGAAAGCACTGACATAATCCTAAAACATCCACACAAACATACTAGAAATAAGTTCAAATGTTGTTTTAATGCTCCATTTAGACATAAATTTAAAGTATATGTAATGACCAGTGTGGAGTGTACAAGTAGAGATGCTCACACAACACGTGCCAAACAATCCCACATAATCACTTTTTCACTTATCAAGAACTAGATGCTACATCGGAACTCACTTTCTTTGTAACCTCTTTACAAGTTACAACACTTCATGCACATCTAGACAAGCTGTATTTTCCAATCTGACTTCGAGTTCATCCTATGAAAGTTCTTTATAGGGTTGTCCTTCCAAGATTGATATAACCATCTTTATGTATTCTTGAAAAGTGGTGAAATCTCCTCTGGTTCTTCAATATCTCTTTCTTCTAGAACTCTTGAACCTTCTTTGATTTCATAAGTCGGAATATCAAGAGTGTTGTCCTTCTAAGTTCTTTATAGGGTTGTCCTTCCAAGTTTGATATAACCATCTTTATGTATTCTTGAAAAGTGGTGAAATCTCCTCTGGTTCTTCAATATCTCTTTCTTCTAGAACTCTTGAACCTTCTCCGATTTCATAAGTCGGAATATCAAGAGGTACTTATGTTGGACTAGTTACTAATATAGATAATGAAATTCTCCCTTCACCTTTATCAAGTGCATTTTTTAGGGTTTGAGAATGTTCATCACCCCCTTGTATGGCTGAATGTAAGAATCCAAATTCCTCTAAAAAATAAAATACAGAATCATATGCTCATATGAAATCTTGAATCTTTACCTTCTTATCAAAAATTTGACTTTCTGCAATATATGCATTGCGAGAGAGTAGAATATGACCTGTTTTTGGAACATGGAATCTGTATCCTTTTCTTTCAATTGCATAACCAATAAAGACGACTTTAATGGCTTTTACATCAAGCTTACCACGATTTTTCTTCTCAATGTGAAGATAAGCTAGAGAACCAAAAACTTTGAAATAACTCACATTGGGTTTATTCCCATAATAAGCTTCATAAGGTGTAATGACCTTCAAAGCTTTTGTGGAAGACCTATTCAAAATGTGATTAGTTGTATATACTGCATCAAACCAAAATTTGGGAAAAAGCTTTTTGGATGATACCATACTATGCATCATCTCAACAAGTATCCTATTCTTTCTCTATGCAACACCATTATGTTCTGGCATATGAGCAATACTGAGTTGATGAGAGATACCTTTGTCCTCAAGAAAAGGCTTAAAGTCTTTTGACATGTACTCTCCTCCTCTACCACTTCTCAAAATCCGAATTTTTGACAAACTTTCATTTTCAACCATAGCTAAGAACTTCTTGCAAGTAGGAAAGACTTCTGACTTTACTTTAAGACCGTAATATCTTGAGCAAGCATCAATGAAAGTAACGAAATACCTGAAACCTTGAATAAAATCTGTTCTCATAGGACCATTCACGCCTAAATGTATGATATGCAACTTCCTTGTGGCCATGATGTACCCATGCTTCTTGAAAGGAAGTTTGTGAAGCTTTCCTATCCTTCACATGATTCTGCACCATCATCATTCTCTTCCATACTTTTTTGTTGATCTTCATCGTGAAGTAACAAGAACTGCAACTCTTCAAATGAAAGTTCTCTATCTCTTGTAGAGAGAGATAAAGAAGTAACAAAAGCACGATATGAAGATGGAAATGAGTTTAGAAGTGTGATTACCATCTCTTCATTTGAAATATTGACTCCAACATTGAGTAATTAGTCTCATAAATCTTTCAGCTTCAAAATATGTAATTGAATAGACTCACCCACCTTCATCCTTGTGTTGGCTTGTTGTCTCCTTAGATGAGCTTTCCTAGTCCTGGAAGGTTTTTGCTCTCATAGAGATTCTCTCCAACCAAGCCTGACGACAGATTCTGCATGACCTGATTTGGGATATAATATGCCTCTTGACTTCCATAGCAATATATGAAAGTGCTTGTGCATCCCTTGGATCCCATCTGGATTGCTCTTCTATAGGAAGTAATCTGGCAGTAGTAGGGACTTCTCATGATGAAGTAGTTCCTTCTTCTTCTTCACTAACCTCCTATTGAGCAAAAATAGGAACAGCAAGTTTTCTAGAGGATAAAGCAACATCTTCTCCGACTTGTCTTTGCCTTGGATAAGTGCCATTGACAATATTCCACAAGTCTTTAGATACTAACAGATTCATCATCATAAAACTCCACATTAAATAGTTAGATATTCCTTCAAGCTTCTCTTCATTCTCAAGTCTATAATGACTCATCTTGTTAAAGATGTATGTCAACTATGCTCTGATACCAAATGTTGGAAGTGGGGTGGGCCTCAATAACAATATTAATCATAGGTTTACAGGATCTTCCAACACATGAACCTTAGCATACATACCTTAATGCTCAAAAAGAGATGAGTGAGAGATAGAGAGAGAGTAGACAATATTTTTCAAGTGTAAAGGTAAGCCAAAATGCTTACCTACACTATTTGATTATGAAGATCAAATTACAATGTATATAGATGATAAGAAATCTGAATCTAGGTAGAAATAAGGAATTAGATACAAGGTTTGTGTGTAAAGTGTCTAAGAGGTATGAAGAGTGTGTGTGTGTGTGAAGATGTAGAGAACATGAGCAATTCAGAACTGTTTTACAGCAAACCCTAATTCTGAAATTAGGGTTTCAAAAACCCTAAATCAAAAACTAGTGATCCAACAAGTAAGTAACTCTTATAGACTTGTTACTCACACAATAAATCAGCAAGGATGCTCATGGTTGGCTGATACAAACTCCTCCACAGCTGCACCAAGGGTAGAGCACACCTCCCCCAAGAGTAGAAGACCTCCAACCATAGTACAAGAAGAGGTTTAAGAACGAGATTTAAATCGAAGTTTAAATCGTTTTAATCGTAGAGGTTTATAAAATCCAAAATAAAAATCGGGGTTTTTATTCACTGTGAGAGATTTTTATTTTTTGAAACATAAAACTATGTACCAATGCATGTTTAACACCTTTTTGATATACTTGACATGAATAACATATAAAATCACCTAAAAGTGTATAATCCCTAGTGACCACACTACTTTCTACCCATCTAGACTCTATAAGGCAGTGGCAAGGGGCAAATAGTATCAAAGTGAAGCTTGAAAAAAGGGGCAAATAGGGAAGGTTGAAGCAAAGGGAAAATAGAGAAGGCTGAATTCCAAAGCAACTTACAAGGGGCTGATCGTGCTCTATTGCTGAATGCTCTAATGCTCACCTTATGTTCTAACTTCTTCCTAATGCAAGCTCTCAAGATGAGTGTGTAAGAAGAGACAAAAAACTATTAGTGAAGCTGGAAGCGAATTTGAAAATAAATGACCTTGGGTATTTGGCTGAAAATGATTTTTTTTGAAAAAAACCTTTATAAAAATCGTAAAAAATCGTCTAAATCATTCGAACTATTTAAAAAACCATTTTTATTTATGTCGACTTTTTTGTACTATGCCTCCAACTTGCGTTGAGCACTTGTGTGATCTTGTGATGATGAGAGGGACCAAATGATGTGAAAAACCATTTTGTGATAGAAATTAGGGTTAGGCTTTTCTCCTCATCTTGACCTCTAATGATTGAATGTTATATACCAAATGAAAGCTCTCTTCAAGCTCTATCTGATAAGCTAACAATAATTTTTGACCTTCTGAGGGTTGTTGGGAATTTAAGGTTTTGGACTATTCTGACATTGTTTCCAACACTTTTTGTAATGCCATGTGTCTTTAATATAGACCTTTGGATTAGATATACAAGTTCTAATGGGATTTTCACAAATCTCTCTTGCTTTTCCCATCAAAAGTATACTTCTTGACTTATTGACTACAAACTAGGATTTTATATTTGATGTTGAAAACTTATCCAGACACACAAATAGTTCTCATGGAGCTCTTCAAGAACATGTAATAAAAAGACAAATAGTTCTCATGGAGCTCTTCAAGAACATGTAATAAAAACTGTCTGACCATATATTTGACCGTTCCCACAAAATGGAACAATTTCTAAACATTTTTGAGTTTGAACAATGTTTGATTTAGACCTACAGGTTCGGCTTCCCTAAGTTAAAGGTGGCCCATTTGACATATTTCTTTTATGATTTTACCAACACTATTGACATATTAAAATAGAAGAAAAACAGCCCAACATTTCCCAACTCAAACATGTTCATAAATCTAATACTTACTATCCTATTGGAAAAATAATCATATGGAAGCACATAAAACATAATCAAAATACCAAAAAGACCCCAAAAAGGATCAAAGGGAACTATGAGAGAAAAATTGGACTTATTTACAATGAATAAGCCTTAAACAAGATGAAACGATCCATAAAATTGGAAAGGACACGTTTTCTCAAAAATTATTTGATAACAAGTATTTAATCAAATGACCAATTGGCCCACCTAAGCTACCACACAGAACTTTCGAATTTGCAACTTTATCACAAAAATGGGCATAATTGTTCATCCTAAATCAC